>JBBMHQ010075343.1:0-12354 GCA_037834295.1 Postelsia palmaeformis
TCCCTCTTCCTCCTCCCCCCTTCCCTCCTCTCCCCGGCCATCTATAACACCACACCGGTAAAAAAGCAACTCCCGTCGCTGCTACGTATTGCTGTGTGTTGTTCACATTGAACCATTCTTTCACTCGCCGACATCCAGCACAACCAGTGTCCGTGCCGATTCTTCAATGGTAGAGATGTGCAAGTTATGTCATGAGGTAAAACAAACTACGCCACGGAGATACTGCAATGTTATGCAGTAAGGAAGATTAGACAATGAAAGGCCATGTCATCATTCGTACTGGATATGACAGGACCGGCATACACATTACATAAAAGAGAAAAAAAACGAAAGAGCAAAAAAAAAAAAACGAAGGAAAAAAATGCCCGTGACTCCCCGCGCAGGGGATGTGGAAAACACTTGAAAAAAACGAGCTGAAGAAACAGCACCACTACATATTAACAGAGTAACACTAAGAACCAAGGGGAATATCAGGCAAACCGAAGCACAAAAAAAACACCCTCCGGGTACCCGCCACAGTTTGTGGTACGAGTAGTATAGCCAAGCTTTACCCACGACTACCAGGTACATACTAGCCGGTCGGGTACCTTGCTACCCTGTCTGCCGCTTCCGTCCTACGTTCGTCAACTATGCCCCACCCCCGGGGAGGATGCCTCAGACACCACGACACAAGCAAAGCACGCACATCATCCATTAACGCCACAAGATTCCTTTCATTATTATTATTATTATTATTATTATTATTATTATTATTATTATTATTATTATTATTATTATTATTATTATTAGAAGGACAAGAAGAGAGAAAGAGAGAAAGATAGAAAGAGAAAAAGAGAGAAAGAGAGAAAGACAAAAATACTGAAAGATAGAAAGATGGCGTAACATTACGGGGCACCATAATATTTGATAGGTAGGGCCTACGATACGCACAAAAATCTATATGTTTGGCTATTTTTACTGACAATATTTGGTCCTACTGCTGTATTTACCATGGTCCTCCGTAGTAGTAAAAAATTAACAGAGAATCAAGCGCAAAAGGAAAAAAAACACACACAGGAAGACCACGTTCGAACCAGCTGCAGCAGCAGTTGGCGGCACCAGTAGCATAGATATTCTACTGTACAGCTACTGCATGTATGTGCACATATATATCTGGTATACATGTCTAAATACATCCTCTGTACATACGTCTCCTGCGCGGGCGAAAAATACCAACACCACCCTCGCACAAGGGCAGGCAAGGATGCAGGTAAAGTATCAATAGCTCAACATGTCACTTTTTGTTCCTTTCAGCAAGGAACATACTGCAGTAGGTCATGGAAAAAAACAGGATCATATGTACACCAAGTACGCGCGATCGAGATATCACACACAGCTTGCAAATATGTTACCAGGTACTGTACCTGATATGATAATCGACGGAATTCTCAATCTCGAAGCAGCTCGTGTTTATTTTTGGTGTACCACTCTGTCGCTGAATAAAAGGCTAAAATGACCCCTCATATTAAATTTTAGGGTACGAAATATTTCAACATTCGGGGGCAGACTGGTATACAACCTAAAAAAAGCTCACCTGGTCATCCGGGAGGTCGGCGGGGCAGAGAGAGCGGTCGCAGCAGCCCAGCACGTCATTGAGCTTCTTCAGCTTGCTCCCTAGCAGGCGCGTCCACTCGTCCACCTTGCCCACCATCCCCTGAACCTGCTCCTCGCTGCCGAGGCGGCACTGGCCATGCTTGCCTCGCGGCTTACTCCCCTGTTATTGTATTCGTTGTTTCGCAATGTTGGTTTTTGTTTTGTTTTGTTTTGTTTTGTTTTGTTTTTGTTCTTGTTTCGTGTCATTTGGTTGGGTTCGCCGCTTAGCGTAGTTCACCACATTTTCGGTCGATTTTTCTTCGGTTTTGGTTTCGGTTTTGGTTTCGGTTCCGGTTTAGGAATCAGGTCGTGTTTCGTTCGTCGGCTTGTTTCATTGCCCGTTTCGTTTCGTTTCGTTCGCCGTCTCGTTTACCGTCTCAGTTGTTCATTTCGTCTCGTTTGCCGATTTATTTCGTTTTTCAGTTGCCGTTGGGTTTTACCGACGTACTGGTATTCTTTTTTCTATCGTTTCGTTTCGGTTTGTTCCGTTTCGCCATTAGAGCCCATCCAGACGGGAAACTTTAGTTAAAAATATTTTTTTAATTTCAATGAACCTTCATTTGATTCCAAAAAAAAAGGTATGCGGGTCCCCTATGTGGGGGGACGACGTACTATTACGGGGGACCATAGTAAAAACAGTATGACCAAATATTGTTAGTAAAAAAAACGGAAATATGTAGGTTTTTGTGTGTACCCTAGGTCCTATTTAATATGGCTTCCCGCAATAGTTTTCAATCAAAAAATAATTCGGATTCTAATTAATTTCCAACCAAAGTTCCCCGATAAGATGGGCCCTTAGGTTCATTCATTAACACCGTCGGGTTTCGTCGTCTGCGTGAGTGGGGCGTTTTGAGGTCAGGGAGAAGGACGAGGCCAGCCAAAAGCCAGGCACACTAAACATGTTGGGGCGGAGGATCAGAGGGAGTAGACGTAGGCAGGGGCGAGGAGGGAGAGTGGGGAGGTTGTCTGTTCTATGGTTGTTCGAGATGGCAGGAGGTTGAAGGTCGAAGGAAGCGCAAGGAGAGGGGGGGGGGGGGGCGTCCCCATTTCTTGTTTTCCTTCGTCATTTGACCCTTGACCACGCATCACTTTCGAGACGGAGCACCGTTCCTACTCCCAATAGAGACACCTCCAACAGAGTTGGGTGCTCATTACGTTGTTTCCATATATTACATGAACATTTTTTAATAGTCTTATTCTCTTCCTGTTTGGCCGCCTGTGGCCACCATCTATCGCCTAGGATAGCAATCCTTTTCTCGCTGCTATCTAGTGAATCAAACTCCTCCATGTCACATTCGTCTATTTCCCTCATTTCTTCAAACACATCCCGTTCCTCCTTGTATATTTCGCATTCTCCTACTATGTGAGTTCTACTCTCTATTGCTTGCTACACGCGCACATCTGTGCATCTATTTTCTTCTCCCGGCTACTGGTATACCTCCTTCTTCTTTTTGGCAGGTCCAGGTCACCTACACGAAAGCGCAGTTTCAGAGTCTTCGCCAAGTCCATGCTGTAAGGCCGTGCGAACACGTTTTCATTCCAATTCCTTCCCTCAATCCCCCGTATATCTTCAAGTGTTTTCCGATTCCACCTTGTTTCGTAGCGCTGGCCTTTCCCTTCTTTTTATTCTTCTTTCTACTTCTGCCTTATATTTCCCAAACTTCCCGGCGGACATCAGCCCTACCTGGTTTCCCCCCATATCCTTCCATACTTTCTCAATTACACTTTTTTTCTTTTTTTTTAATCATCAATTTTACTTTCCAGCCTAACTCGTATTGATAGTTTTTACCCTCGACGACCTTCTGGACAAGTTGTGGTCACAGGTGTCTACCCTTCTCCCACCCGGTACGTTTTCGTCGCGCATAGGGTTCAGCATTCTCACTGCTCGTCGATTTTCATCAAAAGTAGCTAAATCACGCTCTCGCGCTTTCCGCTATTTAATTTCTTTTATACAAGAAAAAGCCGCTGAGCATGCACTCGGTGAGACTTGAACCCACGAAATAACTGTTGATAGGCGCGCGGACTACCTACCAAGCCACCGGGGACACTATCCCACCCTGTTCTAGCTCTGGCCCTTTTGTTACTTTCTCCCATACAGCTCTATCAACTATGTCTGACAACCTCTTTTTTGGCATGTTCCTCACTTTATATTGCCATTTCAACTTTGTCATACGAGTATCTCTATTTGTCTTGAGTGGGTGCATTCCCGGTTCTGCTCTTAATACTGAATTACTAGTCGTACTTGAGCATCTTGCTTTTTTTTTAGTTGTTGTCATCTGTACTGTTTCCAACTGTTTTACGAGTTTCACGTTTCCTTCCCATACTTCTCCTGCATCTAGTTTCGGTACTATCACATTTATCGGGATACATCTCTTAATGTGTCGAGGTGCGAGTCTGTTAGGATAGTATCCATTTTCCCTACAGTACGTGTGCTTTATCCTCCCCTATTACTTAAGCTGTATGTGTATCCCAACTGCAGTATTTGGAGGTCTTCACGCCAAGGTACGTATACTGGTCTACGATCAGCAATTCATCTTCTCCCCACATACACCTCAAACGTATCGGGTTCCCTTATCTTCGTTGCTAACAACTTGCGCACGTGTCAAGGAGGGGAGGGGGGGGTACTCGATATTATGCATGGCCATAGTGGCATGACCATAAACCCTCGCACCCATACAGTGCCGGGACGGAGGACGTCGGGTTTTCACTGACCAGGCACGCATTGCTCGCATCAAACGCGAAGCGCCGTGAGGTGTTCCGCCAGTCGCATGCAGGGTGAGATGCACCCTACCGAGAACCGCTTGTGGAGCGGAAGGAGGGGGCCAACAGGCCTGTGGAAACATCTCACCCAATAACGCCCGAGTACCATATTAGACACGCACGCTCGAGAGAGCAAGGTACGCAGCACGGAATTCAAGCGCTCACAACAAAACGCCTCCAAGACGCCTCATGCGACCTACGCATGGTATGTTTGCTCGGCACAACCTAAAACGTTTCCAGAAAATAACAAATCGTGTGCGACGGTAAATAGTCTCAGCAAAGTACCAGTAATATTACTGGGGATCAAGTATATAGGATCAAATATTGTTGGTGAAAATAGCAAATGTAAAGCTTTTAGTGTGAGTCGTAGGTCCTACCTGGTATTCAATATGGTTTCCCCGTAATAGTTAGGGGGTACATGATCATGCCCACTAAATTCGTACTGATGGTTGCTTTGGATTGCGGAAATCCACAGAGGGTGGGTTACGCATCAATAGACTACATATCCACACACCCGCACCCTCGCGGTCAGTAAAAACAGAGCTCCCACTGCTGTGGCCATGACCTTATCGAGGTGAAAACATAGCAGTGCCATGAGGTGACACCAACCAGGGGACAGGTGACAGGACCCAGTGTGTACTATACCCACGATAGTAACCGTGATACAGCAGGGCGAGCAGGGTAATAGCTACAAGGGTCGTATCACTAAGTTCAAAAACCCGACAGCTGCGAGGTCGACGACTTTATCGAAACTCGTGTCAACAGTTATGCTACTTCCAGCGCGCCAACTACGGGTTTCGAGGGAACAAAATCTGACAGCTGTGGAACTCAGGGAAGCTTACTGATATACGGTGTACTCCCCGAGTAGGTTGCAGTCGGCCAGCAGATTTCCAGGATATATACCGGTACGTCCGTCCGTCCGTACGAAGTGGCGAGCTTATGAGCAATTTGTTTTGCGCACCTGGTCGATAAGGTACTCCACTTCGCTGAAATACGGCTCGGGGACGGGACAGCCCCCGACCTCTTCGACGCCACCTGCGGCCGTCCATCCGTCCGTGAAACCCGTGAAAAACGCTTCCGCTGTGAACTCGTCGCGGGGCATGTCCTGAAGACAATGTTCGTTTTAGCGCATGAAGAGATACAGGCCAAGCAAGAAAATAAATAAAAAAGATCAAAAACTAGAAGAAATACCGGCAGATATATGAAGACATGTAGACGAGACAGACCAGACACACGAGCAGACATACAAACAGACAGAGAGACAGACGAACACACTGACAAACATTCAATCAGACAGACAGAGAGACAGACCAGGCGAACAGACCAGGCGAACAGACCAGACGAACAGACAGACAGACAGACCAGACAAACAGACAGACAGACAGCCCAGACAGACCAGACAAACAGTCTGCACCCTTCATCGCCCTACCGAACGGCACCGACGGCTCTCCGCGACCCTGAGAATTCCGGCCTTTTCCGCTGACGCTCTTGAAGTAAATTGAATACTGTCATGTTTTACTGTCATTGGTACAATATACTGCCTCTGACTATTCATCCAAAAGCTACCGCTGGCTGTGATGCCATGCTGCATCTGTACAACTATGAACATCGCCGTGCGCTAGGTGAATGATTCGTACAACTTCGACAGATAGGCTTCCCCACGGACGCCCTCAACACAACTCACCCGCAAGCCTCCCACCCCCGCCCGTTGTCGGCGCAAGCACTCCAAAGCAACACAAAAAAAGGAATGCTAGACCCGACCGGACCCGGACTCGACCCACCTCTTCGCAGTAGACGAACATGTCCGAGCAAGCGTCAAGGGGAAGGCCGGCTGCGGCGTACTTCTGTCCCTGAAATTTTCCCATGAGGTGGGCCGCGTCGTACCCGTGCTGGGTCAGCACCCCCATCGACCCGTCCACGCCCCATTCCTGGACAAGGGGTAGATGAGACAAGACAGAAAACCGCATTTCACGACGCAGGGGGGGAAATAAAGGGCAGGAGGAGGTTCCGGAAGGAGAAAAGAAGGAGGAGAAGGAGGAGAACGGGGGTGGGTGGGTGGGTGGGTGTTGGGGGGGGTGAGAAGAGAACGCGCGTGGTCGAAGTGCGGTAGTTCAAGGCAGAGGAGGGGAGACGATGACAGACGGGACGATGCCAGGAGTAAGGCAACGGATAGCACACAGGGTAGCAGGGCAGAGATGCCGGGCGAGAACCCCCCCGACAAAAAACACAAAAATATTTTGTATACTCGTGCGTGCTGCTGCTGAACGTACATTCAGCAATACGACACAGCAGGTAGGAATCAGGTATTGGTATTGGAATCATTCCGCACTGCTATGAACCTGCACGCATTGATAGCATTTTCGTCCTATTGACGGCGTGTGTGGCAATTATTCCCTATCTCACCCAAACCCTATAACCCCCTACACTATTAACAAGTGCACATGCAGTTGAGAGCATGCCAGTCGGTGACGCGTCCAGCCTGAAGTGCCTTAGAGGGTAGACAAAAACGTACGCCAGCTCAACCCTTTTGCTTTTGAGTAAAGTATCGTGACCACCACAGTTCCAAGTGTGACCTTCGTCAACACTGCTGTACTCTTGGCGACTAGAAAAAAAAGATACCGACAAAACTGCAAGGATTGCGAGCGCGCTGACGCGTGCTACGAGAAGGACAGCAGTTTTGGCAAACACGTTTTTGTTTTCGGAATGACGGTGCTCCTCAACCCAAAATCGTCGCGATCTCATTCTTGTTTAGCAACATGAATGTGTTGTGCATAGCCAGGGCCCGGAATTGCTCGTCGGGGTGCACTTTCATTTTTTTCTCAATATCAGCTTTCGGGTGAGGCATAAACAAATGGCGCACCTGCACCGTAGCACATGACCGCTGCAGTACGAGCAGACGAACAGTACACTGATGGGCGTATGTCGTGTACGACAACTCCTATCCTAATACATTATATATATATATATATGCAGAAGGCGACAAAATTGAGCAATACAGCAAATAGATACATCAGCCCCAAACTCAGCAGCCCGTAATGCTGGGCGCGGTCGACGCTGTAATCGTCAGTTCGGTTTTTGTTTTCGTAAAAAAAGTCCCTCCCAGGTTTCAAAACTCTATATAAAAGGAAAGACAGAATTACAATTTCACGTTGTCGTTCGCCCGGGTTATCACACGACGCAGCTATATGCCTGGAGAGCTAGAGCTAGAACCTGTGATATACTTCGAATTATGTCACAGAGCTATGGTATGATGTACCAGGGTATGCTATTATTGTCGAAAATACAAGCAAGGTATACCTGGTATACCGTTTGTTCACTTACTCCTTTGCTTGCTTCCTTTGCTCGTTCTTGTTCGCGTACGATGGTTCTTCCTTTCCAACTCAACCCCGTAATATACTAGGATTAGTAAAAGGAGGTTTTACCCTCAGCCGCCTTCCGAGACAAGCCGCGGTCACAAGGTTGTCTCCCCTTTTCCCGCCCCCGGCGCACGCCTCCATTGCTACAGCGCATAGGGTTTATATCAGCTTTCCCACCGCATCCTCGATCGATTTTCTCATCGAGTGTTGCCAACTCGCGTTCTCGCCCTTCGGCGACGGAAGGTCTCCGCCACGAAAAAAAAACTTGTGCAATAAATACCTCCAAGACCGTTGACATCGCACAGGGGTATACGATAGTTTTTCAGCGCTCGATTTTTCCAGAACGGGAAGGTTGCCCACAATACCGAATGCCGATACCGCATATCAAGGTATTTTCTGGAAAAATAAATCCACTGCAGCTCCAAAAACCTGCCGAGAATACAGCAGTTGGTCGACTGCTGTACTCGTAGCACCCTTGCCGTTGTCGAGAGATAACGAGCGATGAAAAAACGATCGCTCCGAACTCAACGGTCATTACGAGCACACCCTCTCCGAACTCAACGGTTTTTACGAGTACACCAGCCGAGATCCGAACCCCAGCGCAACAGCCAAAGGGTGGCCAGCATATCACACCTCTGGGCCACAGAGCCACCCCTACGTGTGTCCCTCATACTGGTATGAAGCAGAATGAGACCATAGCCCTTGCCTGGTACTGGTATGTATGCTACCACCATCTGCCGAAACATGAGGAATAATTGTTTAGTGATATTTATTTCAAAAACGGTTACTATAATTCGGGACAACAGCGGTGACAGGTATTGAAATTGAAATGCGAGGGGTATGGCAAAAATGAACCACGACCCTAAGTTCGATCCCGTGCACTATTAATATTATAAATAGTTAAAGTTCATTCCCGAGGGGGCAGTGCGCGGGTTACGCTGTGAGGCAGCTCTCAACTACAGCAGTAGTAGCCTCCCTATCGTGCCGGTTGAGCAGTAGTGCTTGTGCCCGCAATAATACGGTGCCTGTGGAGTGAATCGCTTGGCACACATGGACGTAATCAGTGTGGCAGTGTGTGGAGTATATAGTGCCGGTTGCCGCTATAATAGTGCCGGTATCGTTTCCTGGCGCATATCAGTATATACCGGCACTACAGAGGGGACTAAACCGTATGCGCCGAAAAAAAAAAGAGCTCGAAACGTTGCACACGATGGAAAACGAACAACGCCCTGCATGTGATATTTCGCACCTTCTGCCACTACAGCAGCACACCACTGCTGAATCTATTCGTAGAAAACTTCACACGTTTCCTATTTTTGTACGGGTACAACATTACGAATATTACAAATACGTTACGTCGTACCAGTTGTTGTTCTCACACGAACTAATCGCTATAATCCAGGTGGAATCTTAGTGTGCAGCCTATCAGTGTCCAGCAGCAGTGCACGTACGCTGTCCGCGTGTCGTGCATCTGACAACTGCGTACTATTAATACTCGTACGTACCGCTATCATTAATAATTAATGGCAATATAGCGGTGATGGTCCTTGTGTAATGCCGGTTCCTCTATAGTATAGTGCCAACAATATCGGCACTACTCCGCACACTACATACTAAACTGGATGATCCCAAACGTGCCGAGCGATTTTCCAGGCATTACTCGTACATATAAGCGGGCAGCACACTTACATAATTAAACAGCAGTACCAGATTCCATACAAAAGTATAAGTCGCAACATCTACGCACATCAAGCAGCACGTACGTAGATACTCGTAGATGAGATTTTGGTCTCGAGCAACCGACAAGGTTCATCCCCTGGTGTCCCGATAGCAGTACCATATCCCAAACAACAGGAAGTTGCAATACCTACGCACAGCAAGAGCCATTTTTTTTTGTACTATTCAAGCCGGCACTACGTACAGAGGGAGCACTCCCTTCGACGATACCAAAGGGTCAACAGGTCAACAGGACGATCTTATATATGAGAATTAATGAGAAAACAACGGTGCTGGTGAATCCCCCTTCAGGTGAATAGTGTCATACTCTGTGCACTTCGTATGTTACTTCTTCGACCCCATATGAGCTACGATCTATTATAAGATTATGAGGGTATGCCGGCGGCATGACGGCGGTATCCTTGCATGAAAATAGCGTCAGCAGCAGGAGTGCATTGAGCTATACCTGATACCTGAGCTTAGCAGGCACTACTGGTACCACAGATTTTGGATTCAAATACATACCCTGGTATCGTACTGCAGTCAGCGCAATGGCAATGAAATATTGAATTATCAGCGTAATATAATTGTTGGTTCTGTAGTACCATAAAACGTACCACCGTGACCGGGAAAGTAAGATATGTTTTGAGTCTAATGCGAACATCAAACGTATGTCATGTTCCCCATCAGAGTGGTACAGGAGAATTTACCACGACCGTAGGACATGTACGTATGCATTGTATGTGCCGGCTGTGATAATCTGTACTGGTATATGGTCATGGCAGCACGGCGGACGACGAGAGGCCAGAGGACACGCGTGAAAGTGGCCTGCTTCTACGTTGTAACTAATTTTATACTTCGTACATATGTCAAGGTATCTGTATTGCCGGCGTGTGTATGTTGTGTCTTTCGTATCCAGTACGATGATACCTGGTATGGCACCGCGTTGCTGCATTACGTACGATATACCTGGTACAGCAGTAGAATCTATGTATCGAGGTTTTGTGACCACGGAACTTTGCCTCTGTACTGCTGTGGGTGAAGAATCGGCACGGACACTTGGTGTACTTTTAATACAGTACGTAGATGATGCATGTCGACCGGGGGTGAGGAACACACACATCTAAAAACAAACATCTACAAACATACCTGGTACTGGACATACCTGGTATATGGTGCCAGTTACAACACTGGGGTATACGAAATTATGTGGGAATATGGTACACACGTCTGAGCGAGAAAGTTCAAGTATGATGCAGGTACTACGAAGTACCAGGGATTGAACTGCAATAGGCAACGAGGCACAGGACAACAACAGCGGATCTGCTGTTACCGATATGGCCGAAGCTCCCAAGGATCAAGGTTCCTGTTGTAACATCGCGTCGTAGGTTACGATTCGTACACCGTTTGGGATCAATGAGGCCTCTCTGCTGCGGCATGAGATCACACCCATACTTGTTGACCCTTCTCTGATCTCAATGTCGTCGCTCATTTGACTCGTATCCTTCCAGCGGGTTCCTTCTCTTCCAATATTCCCCGAACTTCTAGCCTAGCTTATTATGGGTTCTGCTACTACCGTCGGTTGTCCCGTGGGAACTTCGTGCCCGTTTTTTCAAACCCCTCCGACAGTGATGAGGCGCTTAGGTACGTGATTGCGGTGTGAGGTGTGAGGAATCCGGGAAATCGTCTACCAGGTACCTGATACCTGGTACCTGGTAGTCGGTAGTCGGTACGCAGCCTTCCGTGACGTGTCTCCCTGCGGTTCTTCCGGAACATACGCTCACGTCGTGCTGGCGATGAAGGTGGAGCTTTTATGTGGTTGGTCTCCCAACTCCCAACACTACCAAGTACTTTTTCCCAGATAGTACAGCCCGCAACCCGCTGCTGTAGTTACTATACGTTTTCGCCGAACGGCTGTTACAGATTACTCCCGGGAGCTCGGAGCTCGGCACTCGGAACACACATGATGATCTAAGACTAAAAAAACGGCGCGAGGCAATAATACACCAGGGAATACTTTGGGCTCGGGCCATTGGACAGGGCGAGGTCGTACGAGGCACTATTGATATTAATAACGTATGAAACTGACCCGTACATTGCTATCCTGGGCTTTTATAATACATTCTCACTGCCGCGCTGTATTCTGCTCCTGTGCTATTAATAGATGTAGCCGCTGCTGCGCTCTACCATCCTTCGTTACGTACGAGTCCATACCAGGTACATTATTAATCACTTGTATATTATTGATAATGCTATACAGCAGTATTAATAGTGCTATTAACTGCTGTCTAATTGTACATGGCATCGTAGCATCTCTGTGGCGTAGCCTTGTGACCACAGAACTTGCATCTCTTCTAGGATTGAAGAATCGGCACGGACACTGGTTGTGCTGGATGTAATCGGGTAGAAAGAACGGTTTGATGTGAAGAACACACACACATGGGCTGCTGTACCGTACAGCAGTAGTTGTCACATCGATAGCCCACACCACAGGATACCAGGTAGGCATCTCTGGAATGAATAATCAGGACGGACACTGGGTGTACCGTCGCACTGATGAAGTTGGGTCGTACATACATACGTGAGAATAACGAGAAAACTCACAGCAGTTCACAGTAGTGTGTTGTTTCTATGAATTACAGGCAGCATCGCCAGCCACCAACGACATAATACGAGCACGTGTCGAGCATCCATTAACGTGGGCGTGGACACAGGATCAAGGGATTCCCTGGCCGGTGCCTTACATATAGCCGACATGGGCGTGGACTTTGTGCATATAGGGCCCGCAAAAATGATGACAGTAATCGTGACTATCTTCGAAGCAGCAGGCCTCACGGTGTCGGAAAAGAAGACAGAGACAATGCTTCTGCAAACACCAGACCAGACAACC
>JBBMHQ010075365.1:0-12351 GCA_037834295.1 Postelsia palmaeformis
TGGAGGAGCTGACCCCCAGATTGTGGAAGGAGTATTTCGCTGATAACCCGCTGCGGTCGGCTATCTACGATTCTGGTTAGCAGCAAAATCGGCGCATCCATTCACCGATGCGTCGGTAACTGCGCTTGTCATTTACGACCTAAAGAACATTCTGGTGTTTCCGCATCATATTGAACGGTGCGCGAACCCAACTTCCGTGTGCGCCATTTGTCATTAACAGCGACAGGTCAAGTGATAACTGCCACGCCCTCAAATGGCCGGTTACCAATGTAAATACTTACTCTGACTACCGACGATCTAAACTCGGCAGATGCGAATTTAGATCGACTGCTGCATAACGAACATCGACCTCAGTTGATAAGGGGATGTATGCGCTGGCTGCTAGCTTAATTGGCATAGCCAAGCTGGCTAAATCTAGTGCTATTATAATGATTTGGGCTTTGGGTGGGTTGTGACTGTTTAAGCTGGCCGTTTGGGCAGGAATAAGCGGAAGTAAGAGGCTAAGTCGTGCGGTGCCTTTATGTGTATGTTCAGTGGTGACGAAGTTATGGCAGCGGAGTTGTTGAGAGCGTTGATCCGTAGTTGAGACTAATCGCAGGAAAACTTATGAGGTGAGACCATCGTCCGTGAATGCGAAAAGAGGTGAGTGAATTAATGACGGATCAGAATCCCCAAGTTGGCAGCGCGTTGTCGCAGTTGCGAGCAAATAAAGCCACAGGCAAGACCATCGAGCAATGCATTCTTGCAGTGCGAGAGATGCTCGATATGTATGGTGCGAACAAAGCGGCTATGAGTGCGCTGGAGCAGGCCGGAAAAATCTTCAAGGCAGAGTTCGCTCGGCACGAAGTTTTGCACCCTAACACGGTAGTCGCAGATCATGAGCAGTGGTACAACGGCCCTGCTGATAGTGCTCGTCACTGGCCAGCGCTTAAATCATTTCTTCGCGATTCTGCGGGACGAGATGATGACATGCTCAAAGAGCTTGACAACACGTCAAACGAGATTGTTTCGTTGTTTGGCAATCCATTGTCAGATGTAAAATTTGAACGACGCGGACTAGTTATCGGTTACGTACAGTCCGGCAAGACAGAGAACATGACGGCGGTAATCGCAAAGGCAGCTGATGCTGGTTATAACCTTGTGATAGTTCTAGCGGGGCTAACGGAAAAATTACGACAGCAGACCCAGACACGATTCGAACGGGATCTGGTCAGCCATCATGCAGGTAGCTGGCGACTGCATACCGCTTCTTCTGATGGGGGTGA
This sequence comes from Postelsia palmaeformis, assembly GCA_037834295.1. Classification (NCBI taxonomy): domain Eukaryota; class Phaeophyceae; order Laminariales; family Laminariaceae; genus Postelsia; species Postelsia palmaeformis. The sequence continues at coordinate 1,266 of JBBMHQ010075365.1, forward strand.
TTTCTCTATCCCCCGGGATGGCTCGTTTGTTGTTCATGATCATGTAGTTCATCTTCTCGTGCTAAAGAAAACCACACTAAAAGGTAGGGTATCCGGGCAGTTCAGGGGGCCATTAGGCAAACTAGAAGAGACACTGCGTAGCACACCGCCGAACACACTGAGACGATTGAGAGCTTTGATCATTGATGACGAATGTGACCAGGCCACAGTAAATTCTGCAGCTGGTGACATGGATGTCTCAGTGATTAACGACTGTATCCGCCGTGTCCTGCATCATTTACCTTTTCACACTTACGTTGGTTATACAGCCACACCGTTTGCTAATGTATTGATCAACCCGTGGCCTCGGGATCGTTCACAACTTAATAGTCAGCAAGTCGATGATCTTTATCCGAAGAGCTTCATCACCGCGTTGCCTCTACAGGCAGCCTATTTTGGGGCTGAACGGTTGTTTGGTAATGTGGCTGCGATATCTGATTCTGAGCAAATCAATCAGGACGGTCTGCCATTTTTGCGCGGTATACCCGAAACCGACGAAGTATTGTTACAGCCGCCGTCGCGTGAAGGCAGGCTTGATTTCTGGCCGCAAATGCCTGAATCGCTTGAGGACGGCATTCTCTATTTTCTTGCCTGTTGTGCAGCTCGTTGTAAAAGAGGTCACGTTGAGAAACATATGACTATGCTCGTTCACACCTCCATGTACCGAGACATGCACAATCGGGTGTCTTCGATGATTGAGGATTGGACGGGGCAGCAGCGTTTAGGATTACTTAATCGTTCCAGCGCAATCTCAACGCGTATGGCGCAACTGTACAGTCGGGAACAGTCTCGTAGCGACGGGTTGTTTGAAGAGCTTGAAAAGGTCAGCTTCGAAGCTCTATTCGAGCATCTACCAGAAGTGTTGAGCTCACTGGAATTTGTTATAGAAAATGGCGACAGTGACGATCGGCTGGACTATTCTGGTAATCCGCGTCGCTACATCGTAACTGGTGGATCAATCCTTGCGCGAGGGCTGACGCTTGATGGGCTTATGGTTAGTTACTTTTTGCGCTCATCCAGTCAGTTCGATACGCTATTGCAGATGGGCCGCTGGTTTGGATATCGTGTTGGTTACGAAGATCAGCCACGTATCTGGACAACGCTGGATCTTCAGGAAAAATTTGCAGAGTTAGCCGCCGTAGAGGCCCACATTCGTGCGGACATCGCGCGTTACAAGCAATCCAATCTGACGCCGCTCGAGCTGGCCGTGAGAATACCCCATATACCGGGGATGGCCATTACAGGTGCTGCCAAGATGAAACATGCTGTACGCGCTCGTGTCAGCTACTTCGGACGAGAAGAGCAAACAACACGTTTTTATCACCTTGACTCAACCAAAATACAGACAAACTGGAAGGCAGCAGCAGATCTTATTCAGCGACTCAATGACCTTAGGTGCCGTGACCTGACCATGGATCGTCGGGTCTGGCGACATGCACCAGTGTCGTCTATTAGGCGTTTTTTACGCGACTATAAGCCTCACGAAATACAAAAAACGCTTGAACCTAGGCTGTTGGAGTCTTTCCTAGATAGTGCTGAAAAGGCAGACCTGTTGCTTGATTGGAATGTAGCCGTTGTTGAAACATTGAGCAAGGCTAACGGTCGCGACGCTATGCTGGGGCCGGAACAGGTGAACTTGTTGAATCGTTCAAAAATGCACGGTGGGCGTAGCGACACAGCTTGGCTGAAAGCTCTACTTTCAGCACGGGATTGCCTGTTGGATGTTCCATTTACAGCGCTACCTAAACCATTGCCAGACTCATGGGATGCTGTGCGAAATCTGAGGGCAGAGGTTCAGACCGGCACACCGCTGCTGTTGCTTTATCCAATCGATGCTCAGTCTCAAGCCAAGAGCAATACTACAAAAAGCGGAAGAGAAAATCTTGAGGCTGTTGATCACTTGCTCGGTTACGGTTTGGTATTTCCCGGTAACCCAGATAGTGGACTTGACCTAGTGGAGGTTGATGTACAGCCGCCTCTAGTAGAGGACCCGGGTGAGGTGGCAGAGCTGGAACGGGAAATGGCTGCATTGGCTGGATCTATTGTGATCGATGAGTCTTGAAGCCGCAGGCGCAGCACGCGCCTGGCTTGTATTGCGCAGTGACATGACACCCTTGTTAGGAGGGAGTATTCCAACCCGTTTACCAGGAGTATCCACCGCAGCTGGTTCTATTCGCTACGCAATTGGGGGTGCTGATGAAGCACGTTTGTTGATACCGATTGTTACAGGTGAGCAAGCACCGCTAATCACATGCGGTCAAGCGGTTACTATCGCGATTGTGTCTCTGAGATCTGACACAGGTACCGGTACTTTTTTGGATTTGACCTGTCGAGATCGCGCGCTGGAAAATGTATTTGCTGATGTCTGCGATGCCGTTGTAAACCGTGTCCGAGATGGTCACAGTGTTTCTGATGCCTGCACCAACACGTTTGATGAGTTCGCTGAGCTGTTTAGAATCCCATCGAGAGTAGTGCCAGACCTTCGAACAGTACGCGGTCTAATCGGTGAATTGCTTTATCTTGAAAGCCTCCTTCGTTATGATCCGCGTGCCTTGCAATTGTGGCGCGGGTATAATGGAGAGCCGGTGGATTTTAGGGGTGGTAGTGTATCTGTGGAAGTCAAGACTACCGCTCGGCCCGGCGATTCAACAGTCACTATTTCATCACTTGAGCAGCTCGTTCTGCCTGACAAAGGTTCTCTCTCATTATTGATTTACGAACTAGCTGAAAACGTTGGTGGCGAGTTATCTGTGAATCGGCTGGTTGATCGGCTTGCAGATCGAGTACACGATCGTGCCGCTTTTTTTGATGCGTTAGCGTCGATTGGTTGTCACAATCCGAATGCGGGCGTGTGGAAAGAGAGTTCTTTTTCTGTTGAACGCGTACGGCAGTGGCAGGTAGAAGGTCGTTTCCCGCGCATAACGCGAGACCAGTTGACCGAGCCTATGCCTGGCCTTGTGTCAGCTAACTATCAGATTCGCCCAAGCGACGTTCCTGAGTGTCTGCTTGATAAGTCTGGTGAGGATCGGATAAGAAAGGAGTTGCTGAAATGCCTGAACATCTGAAACCGCTGGATCTGTATTCTGAGCCTTACGCGCCAACTGGTAACCTAGGTGACTCTGGTATGCGCAAGCTGTTAGGCGCTCCCACCCTTGATTTGCTGCAGACTGTTATCCGTGAGTCGGTCCAGAACTGTTGTGATGCTGCCAAGCTGGGCGCAGGGCCGCAGGTACAGTTCAGGCTTCGGACACTGGACGTTCAGCAGAATCAATTCCTGACTGATACGGTACTGGCTAACGTACCACCCAATAGTGATGATGAGGATGCATTGAATGAGTCGCTCCTGCCACAATCTGGCGATAAGCCGATTTACGTCCTCGAGATTATCGATTACAACACGACTGGCCTGGCGGGCCCGGTTCGGGCTGACCGGTTACCTCCAGGGATTCGATATACTGATTTTATTGATTTTTTTCGCAATGTCGGCACAGCAAGAAATACCGATTCAGGGGGAGGTACCTATGGCTTTGGTAAATCTTCGCTGTATATGTACAGTGCCTGTTCTACGATTCTCGTTGATACGCAAACCGAGGTTGTAGGCAAGCCTGTTAGGCGATTCATGGGTTGCCACATTGGTGGCTGTTATCAATTACCTTCGGAAGATGGTCATATGCGTCCGTATACGGGGCGTCATTGGTGGGGATTGAGTGAGGGAGCCGATCCAGTCGTTGATCCACTCGAAAATGCGCAGGCTGACATTGTAGCTAGCGCTCTGGGTATGCCGATGCGTGGCGTAGAAAATCCAGGCACCACGGTGATGGTGCTAGCTCCAATGCTTGATGGTGAGTTACCTCATAACGTTGGACAACGAATAGTAGAGGAGCTGCTTTGGCATTTTTGGCCCAGAATGACGCGTGATACTCCTAAAGATAAATTTTTGCAGGTATCTGTGGAAGTTGAAGGTCAGGAGCTAGAATTTCCAACTCCGGAAAACTGGCCGCCATTGAATCTCTACTGTGACGCGCTTGCTCAGATTCGTCGGCGCGACGATTCGCAGGAGGGAGATCAGGTGCAGGCTGTTGTATCCCAACGCCCGAAGAGACTGCTTGGCCATTGCGTAACCGTTAAGGGATTTAAGGCGCCGAGGATTAACACCATTGGGTCAAAAGCCTCTCGGACGCATTCGATCGCGCTGATGCGCCCTGTTGGGTTTGTTGTGAAGTATCTTGATGGCCCTTCACTGACGAATGAGAATCTGGAATGGGCCGGAGTGTTCGTTGTCGATGATGACCCTGAGACTGAGAGCGCCTTTGCTCGCTCAGAACCTCCCGCACATGACGACTGGCAGTGTGCATTACTATCAAGGGACGAAGGTCAGACTTTGGTAAGAGTGGCGCTACGAAAACTGAAGGCAATTGCAGACGAGATGGCCGATGTGACGCCGACACAGAGCTCGACTGCTCACGCTGGAGGGGGTATCGCGGTGAGGGTGGCAAACTGTCTTGGTAGTTTGTTAGCGGGTGATGATCACAGCAATGCACCGGTTCGCCGCAAACAAAAGCGTGGCCCAACGAAAGCGCAAGAAAAGTCCAGTGTGGGAGCGCCTCGATTCCTTCGGCTCGGGGTGGAGCAGGAGACACCATTTGCCGAATTCGCTGTCGATATGATTGTTGGGCCGTTATCCTGTCAACTTACATTGCAGCCAAAGCCAGTGGTGGACGGCGTCTGGGCGAGATCGTCCAAAAAGAGTGATGAAAATTTTTTAACATTGCCTAAACTATTGGCGGTGACTGAAGCAGGTGGTCAGCTGCTATTGCCAGATAGTGCGGGTCAGGTTACTGTTTCTGAGCATTTCAGAGGTGAATTGTTGGTGCGAACGACTCTGCCAATTGCCATGACAATCGGTCTTCAGGTGACTCTTCACGAAATGCCGGAGATCGTGCCTTGAGAATTAATGTTGCCAGACCCAAGCTGACGCTGGGTGAGGGATCCGTGCAAGTCGATCAGTGGCGTACTGGACTTAGCGGTGAGAATGCTGAGGAGAATGACTTTAGTGCATGGGATTATCAAGCTCAGGTCCGCATTCAGCGGCAATTTCGAATCAACCATGCAACGATTGCATGTGAGCTGGATGTAGAGAGTGCTGAATTGCTGTTGGTGTTGCGTCGTGGTACAGGATACGGACACATGCCGCGGGCGATTGAAGAAATCGCCTTGATACCGCTACACCCTGTTACGAGCGTAATCAACATTGATGAATCTTTCGTTTCTACAGCGCTTGCTGGCGAACTTTGGTTGCTCAGTGATATTGTGCTTGCAAGTCGCCCTGTAGGTGCTGGGCGACTATCACCGATGAGACCTGGCACCCGACTTTGGTCTGACAGTCATCGGGTGACACTTGAGTCGGATGCAAAGCGTTTCCCTACCGAAGTAGTGCACTTCTCGGCCTTGTTTCCCGCGCGTGCTTGGGTGCATGCGCCTTGGTTTGTACATTGGAGCAGCTCAGAACCTGCGCAGGAATTCGCTAGTGCCATCAGGCTATATATCAATGCTGATAGAACAGACTGGGTCGACCGCATCCAATCACTGGATCCGCTTGCTTTGCAGCCTATGATGGCTGACGTCATGAGCCAAGTAATTGAACGTGTCGGCCTTGTGATGCAGGGAGAGGATGAGCAATTGGGGTCCATCAGCTCGATCGGGTGTCAGGCTATTCACTGGCGTGAGCTTGCGTTCGGGCAACAAACGGTGGCCGAAATTCGCACCTTGCTGGAGCGTCGGCCCGGTGAGTTTCGAGCAACGGTTATGGCTGCTGCGGAATTACACGGGCAGATGGCATGACAGTGCTGTTGCCGCGTCTACCCCGCGAAGCCACTGACCGATTGTTATCAGAGCTTGAGGCTAGCCAAGTTTCTATATCGCTTGCAGAACAGATCGCGCTGCCGCCTGAAATTACTTATGCTCGGTCAGGAGGCTCTCGGGTGGGCACGCAAGAACTGCGAGAGTTGTGCGACGGCGTTCGTCGTATCGCAACCGATTGTGGATGGCCTGACATCGACACCAGTGCTGCACGCGCACTTTTTGATGCACGAGCATCAGCATGGCTGGCAGGTCATTTTCTTTTGCAGGGAGGCGAAGCACTTCGTGACGAGGTCTGGGCCTGTATTGCGATATGTTTGCTGCCTGACGTGGCACTTTGGCGTTTTGAATTCAAGGTGGCACGGCTTCTCGGAGGAATAAGAAACACCTTTCAACGTTTGTGGATTCGGGGGAAAGCGCTTGATCGAGGTGAAGACTTGGGTGAGCACCGCTGGGCATTGCTGCATGCATTGAGCGAGGATGCTTTAGTTGCGATTACTGAGCGCCCGTCTATTGCTGCTGACCAGAAGCTAGCACTAGCGCTAGCTGAGGGGTGGGTTCGTTATGCAGCGCTGTCGGGTGCTGGCGCCATGGAGGAAGTGATGCGTCGGGTCATACTTCGGGTGCGGTTGCGCGCGGAATCTGAGTTGTTGTCTGTGCTGCCGTCAGCTGAACTGAGTCAGCTGATCGATCGGGAATTTTCGCATGCTAAGCCCGCTTCGGCTGCCAGCTCTGGAGTTTAGACGCAAATCGGTGTTGAAATTTCAGCAGCTTTTTTAGATCTTTGCAGGTGAAGGACGATCAACCGAGTGATAGCCGCTTGTTGGAAAACAAAACTTCAGAACTTGAGTCGACTAGCAGTGGTGATCTATTCCGTGTTGAAGCCCTTGTGATTGGTCGAAGGCTGAGGGCTGCCCATAAAAAAGAAACCTGTAATTAATGCCAGTGATGTACCAGCAAATTTTCTCTGAGGCGACTTGATTTCGGTATAACTGTCAAACAAGTTTCAACATCTTAGAAAGCCAAGTTTTTTCTGGGAATGTTTGATATCATGATATCACCTGCTCCCAGATGCCGACAATGCCGAAGAATATCCTCATACGAGATTTACCAGATTTTTTCTGCGACTGGATGGAGCAAAATCTACCCGTAGGTGTTTCCCGGAATGCATTTCTGAGCCACATGTTGACACGTGAGGCTGAGTCTTCAAATTTTCAGAATGATTTGTTCAACGAGGCTAAGGAACCCAGTAAGGTATACGGAAGCCTACCATTCAAATTCATTGATCTGTTCGCGGGAGTCGGCGGTTTCCGTTGCGGTATGACGGCCTTGGGTGGTCAGTGTGTTTTCACTAGTGAGTGGGATAAATACTCAGCAAAGACTTATCAAACTTGGTACAGCGATGATCACGTACATACAGGAGACATCCGAGAGATAGATGTAGCGAGAGATATCCCTGATCATGATGTGCTTTGTGCTGGATTCCCTTGTCAACCATTTTCACTGGCCGGCGTTTCCAAGAAACAATCTTTGGGAAGAGCTCACGGATTCGATGATGAGAAGCAAGGAAATCTTTTCTTCTCCATCATGGACATAGTTGACGCAAAACGCCCACCAGTACTTTTTCTGGAAAACGTGAAGAACCTTAAATCTCATGACAAGGGACAAACGTGGAAGGTCATAAATCAGCAACTCAGCGACCGTAATTATAGTGTGCATACCCAAGTAGTTGACGCTAGGCAATGGGTGCCACAACACCGTGAGAGAATTTTCATCGTGTGCTTCGACAACGACGTATTCGATCAGGTGGATCAGGGTTTGTTCTTATTTCCGGAAAAATCCTCCACTATCCACCCAGCCCTTGGCTCTATACTTTCATCTGAAGCCCCTGACCCCAAATACATGCTTTCTGACAAGTTATGGAAATACCTTCAGGATTATGCCGAGAAGCACAGACAGAAAGGTAATGGTTTCGGGTTTGGGCTTTTCAATGAATATGATGTTGCACGTACGCTGAGTGCTCGATACCACAAAGACGGATCTGAAATTCTCATTAAGCAGAAAAAGTGGAGAAATCCTCGGCGGCTGACTCCAGACGAGGCACGCCAGCTCATGGGTTTCACTGATCGCTTCGCAAGTATGTTCGGTCACGAAAATGGATTTCCTCAAGTTGTTTCTGACACTCAAGCTTATCGCCAATTTGGTAATGCGGTTGTGCCACTGGCAGTCGAGGCTGCGGCACGCAGCATCTTGGATGTCATGGCAACCCGCCTAACGGTCGACAATGAGTGCCTCATGAAAGGTAGGAATCTGAGCAGGCAGCAAGTATCGGTTGCGGCACAGCAGTTGGTAGATAAGCAGTCGGCGAAAGTATCTCGTGTGAAGAAAATAGCTGCGGTGATTTAACCGTTTGTTACGCTAACTGAGCTGGTGGAGTTGGACCGGCTGTATCGTGGGTTGTATGTGCTGTAAGCGAAAATTGGTGGACACAGAAGGCGTGCCAGACAACACAGCAGATAGCTGGGAACCTAATCTTGTAAGCTGCAGAAGTTGGTAATTTGAGTTGGATAGGTAATGAGCAAACAAGAGAATCTTCCCTTAGAAGAAGAGCAGCGAAATCTTGACCTGTTGTGGTCATTGTTTGAACGGGCTGACCGAATTCTCTTGAAGAAACTTGCCAACAATGACAGAGATTGGGCAAATTTCACCTCCAAGCATCAAGGTGGCGTTTACATTCCACATTTCCATCGGGATGGAGGTTTCTTTCCGCCGCTAATCGACAAGGCTCACAGAAAGCCCACAGCAAGCCCAATTCGCGAGTGTTTCTTTGATTCGGTCTGGCCACAGTGCGAAAGCACCCGAAGCTCAAGGCTAGTGAACTATACGAGCAAAGGCCAAGAAACGCATTTAACTGGGTTACCTAAAGAGGCCTTTGCTAATCTGTTACCTGCGTCTTTTTTTGTCATTGGGCGAGTGGGGAAACGTGAAGACATCAAGTACGAGTGCTTAACTATCGATTCAGCAAGCGAAGAAGCAATCATGTTGCAGGATCTCTTGAAGTTTGGTCCCGACTTTCTAATAGATGAATTCAATCCAACTGAACTTAGAGGGCAGGAGCGAGACAGGATTCTAGATTTCTCGGAAGAAGTGATCGCTGCATGGTCACTTGGCGATATCGAAGAACTTGTCGCGCAACATTCCGCTCTGCCTACAACAGTCGAGCTAGCTCGAATGGCGCAATCGATCTATCTCAAGGAACACCATCTGGAAAAGCTCGACCCATTTCAACTCTCAAAGCCGGGAGATGTGCTCAGGGATATCAGCAGGCGTATTGAGCTAGAGCTATTCAAAGAATTGCAGAGAAAGAAGCGCTCCGTTGAACTTGTCTGTATCGTTCTTGGTAGTAGACCTACTAAGATGAATGCAGCAGATATAATCAAGGCGTTGATCGACAACCTTCCAGCCATTGATGCGTTGATGCTATCGGCAAGCCAACAGCGAAAATCAAGAGCGGGTTATTCGTACGAGCACCATATCGAGACCATGCTGACAGGTGGAGGCATCCCATTTGAAAAACAAGTTGTTATAGAGGCGAAAAAACGACCTGATTTTGTACTGCCTTCTCAGGCATTTCTTAACAGTGGGAAAACCGAAGCTAGCCAAGGACTTATCCTAAGCGCTAAGACAACATTGCGCGAACGTTGGAAACAAGTATTGAGTGAGAAAGGTACGCGAGATCTTTATTTGACGACAGTTGATGAAAATATAGCTGGCAACGTGATTGAGGATATGGCGTCAATTGGCATCAAGCTTGTGATCCCTGAGAAACTGAAAAAAGCGAAAGAGAGTGAATACAAAGCCCATGCTAACGTTCTCAGCTTCAGGGAGTTTTGTGACAGTGTAATTCAACCGCGGCTCGGTGTCTGGCGCTGATAACAAACATTGAAGCAGGAAGCATTTGTGTATTGCTATCTGAAAACACACGACGCCTTATAGGTCAACTCAATAGTGCCGACAGGCTGCACGATCTAGAATATGAATTCTTTCTAGCTGTAAAAGACGAGGTCAGTGCTCAGGATATTTTTAAGAAGCGTCGGGTCCGCCAAAATCGGGAATTCTTCAACTGCAGTCCATACCGAGCGAGTGCTGTCATGAAGAGAGCAGCGGCACGTGATGGTCGATACCAAACTGTTTCACTGAATGTTTGTAAAACTACTGGGATCCACCTGTCGCTTTTTGAGCTTGGTAATAGGTGGCTCTCTTGCTTCGGTAGGCCTTGTGCTGATATCGACCCAGTGGCCCGAAATTCGTATGCTACCACCATGTTCCCGTTGACAGCGTTTTCAGCACTAAATTTGGTTTGCGGTTGCAAATTGACGCGTAAGCACTAACAGCTTTCAAAGGAGCTATATGCTCCCTTATGTCATCACGTCCCCACAACAGCCGACTTTCTCCAGCGTTTACAGGATTGGAACGTTGGAGGAAGTCCTGAAACTTTGATTCAGTCCAGTTGAAGGGTTGCTCTGCATGCACAATGCGAAACGCGTGCTTGTCATCTTCATCGCCAATGTCCAGGCAAACAGGGTAGTCACTGACCTGATCTTGTAACCAGGTAAGATCTCGATTTGAGGCAATGAGTGATCGGTTGGTGGCAGGCCCACCATTTTGTGGGTAACTCCAAACAGCAAGCCATTTCTTATTGTTAAGCACCATCTGTTCATGGTTGCCTCGCACAGCATAACGATTCGGTTGTGCAAAAAAGTCAATGACCTCAACAGAACGCGGGCCTCTATCAATAAGGTCGCCTACTGACACTAATATATCATTATCAGGGTTGTAATTTGCTTTATCCAGAAGTTCAATAAGCGTATGAAAGCGACCGTGGATATCTCCAATTACAAGATGTCGACGTGCTGTATCTCTTGGAATCTGGTTATGTGTGTTTGTTGTTTTAGTTGTCATGTTCTTTGGCTGCATCTGACCTTCCTCAAAGGATGGTGATGACTATCGTGAGTAGCGATTGTATCGTGTTGATTATATGTTTCAAACGTTCATAACGATTAAAAAACACATACAGCGTGAATGAAAATCAAACAGTTGTTCTGTAATAGACTGGCTGCTCATCCATTGAAGGGGCGGTCTGATGCTAGAAGAGGCCAGAGCTAGAACACGTGATCTGCAGGCGCGG
>JBBMHQ010075376.1:0-12351 GCA_037834295.1 Postelsia palmaeformis
GGAAAGACTTCGGGGCAAGAAGGGGGGAGATTCGGTGGTCCTCAGGGTCGTTAAGCGCAGAAGCAGCGGTGACAACAGCCGCGGCGTGTGCTTCAGCCACTTGGGTAGTAGTGATCAAGGCATGGCGTGGCATTCGGCGAGAGCTACGAGCCTTGGGGGGGCGAACATCGAACCGATAAGATGTCACGACAGAAGAGCGGTCGTCACGGTGTGTATATGTTCTAACAGCAAGTGCGGTCGGTTTCGGAACGTCGCCGGTACTGGGGGCCGTGTTAAAAGCATCGTCCCCTTAACAGCAGTACTAATATTCAATCAGCACGGAATTTCAAGCAGAATCGTCGTGAGTGTCTGTACAGCAGCGGGCAAAGCAGGCGCAATACTGAAATCCAGTGTGCCGTCTTGTGGATGAGACGCAAGCTCCAAGGAGCCAGGGTTCAACGCTACTTAGAATTTGCGTGACATAGCCATGGTACCACCCATGACATATGGCCACGGCATCCCAAGGTGTGCCGCAGGATTCCATGGCATATCGTGGAGGATGCCGTGACATGACACGGGTGGCACAATGGTAACCCCAGCGGAAACCGCCACGGTCCTCCGTGGAATATGCCGTGAAAGGTTTTGCCGCAGGTGGTGCCACGGCATGTGACCACGTGTCGTTCAAAACGATAAGGATGTACATCCCCCGATCCACCTCGTCATCATGGGGCATCTGGCTAGACTTGTGCTCTTCTTGTTGGTCTGTTGTACAAAGAGCTCGATCCCCAACGTTGAGCCCCGGGCGGTGGGGCACTGATATGCCCTGGGTCTCAGTGGCTTGACCACCGTGAGGAAGAGTAGGCCCTCCCCCCTCACAAGTCACAATCGTGGTGCGTGCGGAGAAACCTTACTCAATGAAGGAAACGCGATTGAAAACAGTGACAAGAACTCGTCTCGACAAACAGGCGAAAAGCCCTGAGCCGAACAGACCAGAGGTGGAGACAGTTCTTATCCCTGGACAAGTGTGCCTATTAAGTCGGTACTCGTTGGTACTCACGTGTTTTATTCGCTCAGAAATTGAAGAAGATAATCTTTATTCCTTTGTTGCACGGTGGAGATTGAGAGCAAGGCCCGTGCCCGCTGGGAAACCCCCTGATTTTCGATTTAAGACATGCCTCCCAGTTACTCCGAATACTATGCGAATGTTTAAGGCTTTTCACAGTGACTGAAAATCGTGGCGGGACGAGACGGGACAGAGTGAACATGTTTGGCGGGGGGGGAAATGGCAACTGGACGGGACGAGACAGTAAAATAAAGTAATAAAATGTTGACGGGACAATACAGCGGGTGCATGATTTCTCAACGGGACAAGACGGTAATTCTTAACAGGATAGATTTTCACGACGGGACAGGACGGTATGTATTTCTTCCTCCGGCGGGACAGGACGGTAATTAGTTTTTTCCCCCTAGGAAGAGGACTGTGTATATGTTTCCCTCGGCGGGAGGGACGGTGAATAAGTTTTCCTCGGGGGGACGGGACGGTATTTGTTCCCCCTCAAAGTGGGACGGGACGGTTTTTTTGTTTTCTGTCGAAGAGGCGGGACGGTAATATTTTTTTCCTCGGCGAGACAGGACGGTAGCCATATATGTTTTCATTCCTGCTGCACGGTCGGCGCGGTTGTACGTGAAGACTTACCCCCACTGCCGATTGCGCGAAGGGAGACGTCTGGACGCAGACGTTTTTCTTCTCGACCCGCGGCCCAAGCTCCGAGAAGCGCCACCACTGCACGGGCGACATTTGTGACTGATTTCTTCCAACCCCTGCCCCAAGTACACTCGTGGTGGCTGTTTGAAATGATTTTCGTTGTTGCGATGTGTCACTGGTGGTTGTGAAGGTAGAGATAGGTGGTGGCGGACGTGGCGGCGGCGGCGGTTACTTTCCAGTGCCGGTCGCTGCTGGTCGATCGACCCCGCCCGTGAAATACATAGGCATCCATGGTGTCCATGCCGGTCACACAAAATATGTTAGGAGACAGCATTTTCACCCCAGGACAGACAGCAACTTTGCCTTATGACACATGCCTTGCCTGACATCAAACTACCAGGTTTAGTAGTAGTGTGTAGCACTCGCCCTAGCATCCTTGACAGCGCACGTTTTTCGTCTTATTTGATGGCATATCATCTAACACCTTTATGGGCCACACCAGTAGTACTGGTGTGGCAGTGAGTTGAGTGGTCTCGATGCTAATTGTGTGTGCTACTTGTGTGTGATGGCGAGCTTTCGGCTGAGTGTGGCAGATGTTGCGGGTGGAAATATGAAGTACAGACAGCAGTACGAAGATTCATTTCGTTTTAACAGCAGCAACAACAACAGAGATAAGACCAGGTATGTCACTTACCAGTTGACACTTCGTGGTCGTAACTTTTCATTTTTTCGTACTTGTCGTAGTATTTGTACTAACTTTAAATTCATGATACCTGTACAAAAATAAAGTTCAACCATCAACGCCAGCACCTTTTGTGCTTTCAAAAATTACATTTGGTGCGGAGCAATTTCCTCCTATGAAAGATTGAAACACGAAAATACGCCATCATCAGCTGTGAGTTCGACTGGTACCCAATTTTGCCAGCCATATATACTGCTACTGTGCTACTGTATTTACTAGATACCTCGTACCTGGTACATTTCAGGTACGAGGTACCGGGCACTGCTGCTGTATATACCAGATACCAGCTATCTACCAGGACCAACACCAGGATCAACACCACCACCAGGATAGGACTACTGCCAGACTAGGCATCTTCGAAATAGCTACTAGTGGTGGTGGCGATGGTGGTGTTTGGTGGTGGTGTGGTGTTGGTTTGTGCTACTCTGTCCTCTTCGTTCTCGAGAGACAGCGCAATAAGGCAAGGCACACCACTATCACCGCCGTCATCACCTGCCACCTGCTGCAACCACCACCAGTACCAACACCACCAGAGGATAGGACTTTTATTGTCAGACTGGGCATCTTCGATACAGCTACTAGCGGTGGTGGTGGTCTGCGTGTGTGTGACTTGGTGCTTGTGACTTCGTGCTCGAGAGAGCGCGAAGAGTTTAGTCGAAATTACCAGTGACTTGCGTGAATTTTTCTTTTTTTAGTGACAATTATTTGGCAAAGTATTATGACAGTCACTACCGCCTAGCTCTCCGATCTCGGCACGGCTTTCGACACGAGCAGCACAGGACGGTGCGCAAAAATTGCGGGCGTCTATTAGTTCCGAGCGTGTCTGAATCGGTTCAGTGTACGCGTCGCACCCCGAATAAAGAAAAGCGAACGAAGTGCAGACGAAGTGCAGACAGATGAACAAACCTCAATATTAAGGATTTGTTAAATAAGCCACGCTCTGGCAGCTTTCAGAACAGTTTTTTGGTCGTTTACGGGTATTCCCAGACGGGTATACACACGACCCATTAGGAAGAGCATCCATTGATGCTCGAAGGGCTATCGCCCTTCTCGCATCAACAGCTCCTCATTGTCATAAGTATTACTTCCGCGCCGGTCTGCTTTTTCAAAGGATATCGAACTAGAATCGACCGAGTCCTCTACCATAAGTACCAGTAGTGTTTCGTATTTATACTCGTGGACAAGGCGTACGTGGAGGGATGGAGGATGGAGGGCCAAACGCAAAACTCATTCGATACCAGTATGATTTATCTATATTTTCTTCGCTAATTTTGATATATCGAAAATCCGATATTTCGTAAGTTCGATTATTCGATCTAGCGACATTTGAGTGTTCCGGAACGATATCCGATACGTGCGTACGTAGTGCGAACACAGACCCGACACAAAACTGGTTTCGTTTTTGCTGCTTTCTCATCCATTAAAGTGTGCCCCGTTCAAGATTTTCGGATTTGGAAATGGCAAGCCTAGTAAACGTTGAGTAGTGATAGTACGCACCATGTACTGGTATTGTTAATATCAGTGATATATTATCGATAGTTGATGGAAGAATGTCGTAAACAACGACAAATCAAGACAGAAGTCGGTAACCTAGGTTCAAGTGAGCCGTTTACAGGTACATTTGAAGCAAAGCATAGTTGAACGCCGGACTTGAATAGACAGCGGGAGGCGTACCTGGGGCCTTTCAGGCAGCAATAGGTACAATCGAGGGCTGGTCGATCAGAGGGAGGGTCAACATGCAGACTTTTCCCGAGTGCAATATGGAGTGTATGATCCACCTATGAATGGCTCCAAAGGCATACCAGGTACTGTATATCAAGTGGTATGGGACCTGATCTGAGCGAGGCTGAGAGCCTCAATGTGGCACTGTCCTTGGACAATCTTGAAACATTGCTTGTTATATAGGGTGTAGCACTCGCCGCTGTACACGATTTCCCATCCCAATTTTCTCAACGCCCTCCAGAAAGTGATCATTATGTTCTGAGAGCCCGTCGCAACGATGAACCTTTTCATGATAATCGAATAGGGAAAAATGAATTTGATTTGGTTCTACTAGAATTTTGTTTAAAAAATATGCCTTCGGGCCCCCTCTGGAGGGATAGCGTATTTGAAAAGAAAACAAATAACGCACAAGGGCCAACGAACACCCGAGGGCAACCAACAACCAACGAGGCCAGCGACGGCCGGCGTCCTCCCCGGGGCGCCGCGGTCAGCGGCCGATATCGTTTCTGCCGGCACCGCCGAAGAGGCTATCGCTCTTGGGACGTCTTGGATGGCTGGCGCAGCCCCGAAGCCCCACGCAGGCGGCAGCGACAGGGATACAGCGATCAAATTCCGGAGCGAAGTCGTGACCTGGTCGGTGCTATTAATGCTATTAATAGTGTGCTTCGCGAGGCAAAGAGGGATCAAAAACTGGGTTTACGACGGCCTTGTAAGATCTTGAGGCGCCGCGGACGGTCTACTCTGTGCTAGGGGCCGTCGGACCTCGCGCTGCGGTTGCTCCGGTGGCTATGTCTCTTGGCAATGGTAGATATCACCTGTAAAGCAGTCGACGACACGGCCCACGTTTGCGTGGCTTGCTTCGGTTTTAGGAACATGCCATGTCCAGTTGGAAGTACTCCCCAAATTAAGTGACACGAAATAACAAAAGAAGCCCCAAAATATTTTTTGTCGGTTGTTTTTTTTTCTTCCCGTTAGAATCAGGTGTCAAAATGCCTGCTCGTTGATTCACTTGTCGATCAATCAGATGCAAATCAAATCAAACACAAAAAATCGGCGGAGTATCATGAACAAATTTCCTCGTCAAGGTGGGCCCTTATTGCAGTGCTGCTGTAGATTTTTTTGTATCATTCGTGGGCCTAATCCTGTACCTGGTACATCAAACAAGGCGGCAATGGTTTGCCTCTGATTGCTGTCTGTGCTTGCCAGCTGGTCTGTGTGTTGTGTCGTAAAGCGTGGGATTGCGTATGAGAAAGGTTTCCAGTGACATGGTGAGGCGTTTTTTGTGCGGGAGCCTCAAGATTGAGGCTGAAAGGTTGAAAACGACCAATCTTCAAACTTCAATCTAGTTCGAAAGATCGTCCGCCAAACCGCCATAACCCAGTGTCGAGATTCAGCCGAAGATGGCAATTTTTCCAGGGCATTTCAATCCCGATCTCGAACACTAGGGTGTATTGCTACAGATTGCGACGCATTCAGTAAGGTCCTAGTCGGGCTGTCGGCTAGGAGAAGCTTCAGCTGGGCTGTCGGCTAGGAGGAGCTCTCTTACTTGGGAAAGAGGTCTTCTGCAGGTTTAGCTTGAACCAATCATGAGTACAATTAGAGCCCAAAATAGGTCAAGCTCAACTTGCGTAGATACCAGCGATGGAAATTGGGATCGAATCGCCCTGAATAGTGTGCAACCTTTTTTTTCTTCTCGAAATTGAATTGACCATTTTGGCGACAGGTCCTTCAATCTTGAAACAGAATCGAAGATTGATCAATTCAGTATTCAGATCTCGATCTTTCGTACTCCCCGCCAAATTAACACGTCTTACGATGACACTCAAAGCCTTTATATAACGCACAACCGTAGGAAATGAGCTACGAATGTATAACTCATAGACGGGCACAAAAATAGTTCGTTTGATGTTCTAAACTTTTGCCCAAGACTGCCTCATACTTGGTATCCTGTTGGTAGTTTTAGTGCGAGGAGTGCCTCGACGACTGCCAAGGGCAAGAAGCGGAAGAGTAGAGGTAGGACCCAGCGGGTACCCGCCCCCCCCAAAACGGGCACCCGTCACTTTTTGAAGCCCGAACCCTACCCTACCCTACCCTAACCGCCGGGTATTGCCACTTCGACGGGTACCCGAGTAAACGGGCGGGTACATGGTGGGTACCCGGCTATTTGTTTGATTTTTTTTGTCACTGTTTCAGCGCCACGAGGAGAAGAAGGAGACTCAAGTGGAAGATAATGCGTATTACTGTTGTTGTATACAGAACCAAAACGACTATTACGAACAGTTTTAATTGTTGATTCGATGCACAAGCCGCCCAAAGTTTCGTGGTCGTGTATTACCCCATTGCGTGGGCGTGTCACAGTCAAAGATGTCAGGAGACAGCACTTTCACCCCTTGACAGACAGCAACTTTGCCATGACACGCCTTGACTGACACCGTACTGCTAGGTTTTAGTGTAGAACACTCGGCCCGACATCCTTGACAGCACACATTTTGCCTTGCTTGACATGTCTCCTGACATCTTTGGTCACAGTCAGTATTATAGGTTTTGAAGGCTCGAAGAAAGTTATAATACTCGTAAGTGCAGCCGTACGTATGGGCCGATGGTTCACGGTCTCCTATTTTCGAAGATTGCAGTACACACTTTCCGCCCCACTGTATATCGCATACCTGGTACAGGAAACTAGCGACTATGAAAATATGTTGTGGCAACAAACATAATGATTGACTTTGTGTCGGTGAATTGCTGTACTTGCTGTACCCGGTATTACGCTGTAGTATTGCGGAACAACAGGGGGTAGCACATGATAGGAGGTTTACTGTGAACAGGACGCACGACACCTGACACGCGCACAGCATCACTACACCGCCTGTGTTCGAAAGTCGAAGAACTCTTGAACGGAAAGAGAACAAACGAACTGATTGAAAGAAGCTGCTTCTGCTGTAATACAGGGTTGCTCGCAAAGAAGCGACTACCCACATCCATGCCCCTGAACTCAGCAGGGGCCCGAGGCCAGCATCGCTGCACACCCGGCTATATACCTCGACTCGCAGAAGCACACTTCTGTAGCAAAACCCGGTGGTCTTATCTGCGCTGCAGTCGGTGATGCTCCTCCAGGTACTTATATGTCGGTTAACGTACACGCGACGGTTCAAGTAACAACATGCAGGCCTTCACACCAGTACTTCAGATTTTTGCGAGAGCTGCAGCAAGATCTCTTTCCCGCGGGCAAGTTCTTTTTCACCGAGAGGCAGCGGTTGAAACTTCGCCGCAGGGATCGATCGCCCTTGCTGCTCGTCTGCTGGCTCGTTGTGCCCAGCGGGCACCGTGTGACGATGTTGCCTTGTGCATACGCACCTACCCCGTAGGATTGTGATTGGCATGTGCGATGTGCAAGCGTTTTTTTTTTCGAAGGGTTCCCTGGATATACTGTACAGGCGAAATCGACCCGGAATACGGATTACCCGCGGGAACCCGAAAGCCCGCGGGTACCCGAGTACCCGGTCCTCAACGACGCAATTACCCACAGAGCCCGAAAACCTACTGGTATTGAGCTCGGACCCTACCCGTCAAACGGGAAGGACCCATCCGGGTATACCCGCCGGGTACCCGGGTGATTGAAACCAGGGGCCTACCTCTGTATAAGAGAAGGTCATCGCGGGTGCCGTCAACCGACAGCAACAACACCGCGTTCCAACATTTCGGGGTACGAACTTGGGGTTAGTGTTGCATAGTGTTTGCAGTGGGAAACCGGGTGCCGCAAGACGCTCGGTCGCAGTATGTACGACACTGCTGTACACCTTTCCATGACATAGTAAGCATGCATACTGCGACTCGTGCACTACCTGAGTAGTCTATGCGTGGCTGCATTGTTGCATCTTGAGCATCCTGCAACGTTTTTGTACGTTGTGTGATACAGGAATTGCGGGTATAAAACACCCAAGTCGCTTCAAATTTGGCGAGATGAAGATTGAGATTGAGATTGCCTCTTGAAATCAAGATGGCTGAAAAAATCGAGTGTTCACGGAGGCAATATCGATCACTGGTAGATACTTGTACAGAGAGACGCACCTGAAACCTTTCAGACAACAAAAGGTACCCCCGGGCGCTGGCCAATCAGAAAGAGGGCCAGAAAACTTTTACCGGATGTACCTCCAGAAGGCCCGAAATGCATTGGTATACCTGTTTTTGGCTCTCGTACTATTTTCCACCATCATGCCTGGTAACCCTAACCCTGCACCATAGCGGTCTCTCGTGCCTGTATATAATGTATGAGTTCGTACGCGGTCTCCCTTCCCCCATACTGGTGTGCGATGTATAGTTTTGCTCGGTTTGCCACCACGGACTTTCCTTCTCTCTTGCCGGATGTAGAATCAGCACATACATTTAATTTTTAATTTGCTGGATGTCAAATTGTACAAAAACGGTTTGATGTGAACAAATACACACACGACTCACTACTGTTTCCTCCCCTTGTTGTCATGTACCTGGCGTAAAAAAAAGTTAAAGTGAATAACAGCAGTAGTATTCATCCAGTGGTCGGAGGGAAATTTCGGGGAAGATTACGGGAAATAAATATTCATGAATGGAGTGAGGGGGATGAATCGTGGTCCGCGGGTTCGGAATACTTTGAATGAAGAAAAATACGAAAGCGGCGCAGCTGCGTTCATCGCCCATTTTTGAGCCGTTTCGGGTCCGAGTCGGGGTCAGGGGTGGGGTTAGGAGTAGGGTTAGGGTAGGGTGGGTTAGGGTTAGGGGTTGCGTGGGGTCTACGTCCGTACGTTGATCCCACCAGGACGTGCTTCCTCGCCCGCCAACAGCGAACAGCCCGACCCCTCTAAGATCTTACATCCTACCCGACACGGTTAATAGTCCGCGAACTAAACCTGGCGCAATAACAAGTCAGTGGCAACGATTTTTTTCAAAGATAATCTTCCAGCGGTGTACGAGTACAATGCTTATCCTTTTCCTTTTTCTGTATTTATGGTGTAGAGGAAAGTTGTGGTCCGCCGTTGACACATCTTGTGTTCCAAAGCTCGGAAAGAAAACGAAAGAAAACAAAAGCTCGAACGCGGCGCAGCCGCGATCCTGGCCTGTTGTGGGTCCAGGTTGGGGTCCAGGTTGGGGTCTGGGTCAGGGTTAGGATTAGGGGTTGGGTGTACGCCCGTGCCTTGGTCCTACCGTCGAAGTTCTTCCTAGCGCGAGAATCACGAGCAGTCAGTAACCCGACCTCTGGAATTTCCATCTTGAGATGCTGTCACGAAGACTCCAATAATTTGTCCGGTGGACCCGCATGCTTGCACCCCACCACCCACGCGCACCAGACACCAGACACCAGAGAGAGGTGGTTTTCTTGTTTTGTGTCCTATCGCACTCGGGAGTTATGGTAAAAACAGCTTGGATCTACCACGTCCACGTCGCGGATTTGTAATCGTAAACAGGCAACAACCAACACACCGTACACACGTACACCCACGACACCGTCATCCGATATCCGAAATGGCCCATCGTTTCGTATCTATATCATGTATGTACGTACGCATATTGCATACGAACCGTGGACCTTTAGATTATCACTGAAGTAGAATACAACCAGTGTCAAGTTATATCAATATTAATATAAATAGTCGACTTGTCAACCAACTATTATACTATTTGCTACGTACAGGAGTACCAAGTATCACATGATATAATACATGTCATCATAAATAAGCTGTGTAATATTTATTCTTTTACGTGCGACCAACCATTCAATTATTGGCAATAAGTACTCCCCAACTTCCCCCCTCTCTCCCACTCCCACCCTTCCTTTTCGAATTATTTGGACAAACTACGTACAAAGTATGCAGCCGTACGACACCTTTGTATTCATTCACCAGAGTACCAGTAGATGACATCACCTATTATAATAATATTCGCGCAAGAATCAGTATCTCTCTAGGATAAGGAGTCAGGCCGGACACTATTAATAGGTGAAGCTGGGTACAAAAAATGATTTGATGTGAAGACAACAACAACAACAACAATTGAGATTCCACAGCAAACATCAGTATTTACAACAGCAAAAGTCATCTATCGGATATTAATATTAATAATACCCACGGTACGACCACTTTTTTTTTTTGGGATCCTGGGATAGGAACGACCACCATGCGGTACAACATCAGGTGTCACTCAGTTTCCAGTCTTTTATCAACCTTTTTTGGACCGCAGTCCCGTTTGTGGGTACAAACCATTCAAATCACAAGTGGTTTGTCCCCAATAAGGGACTGCGGTCCTATAATAAGATAATAACCCCCAAGTGATGGGGCGTAGCAGCAAGTACGACTCTTGATACTTATAGATGCACTATTAATACTAATAATATCAACATTCGTATTAATAGCATCATTCGGCGGAGGAGAAGGTGTCGGAGATGTCCTCGCATTGTATTAATAGTAGCTTGGGTACGCCGTACGGCCCCTGATGTGATGACCTCAGCAGCCCGGGCTGCTTCTCGTGGCATAGTGACCGATACCCGATACTCATCACTTCCCGATACTCGTGCAACCAAATACGTTACGAAGGTAAATACAACCAGCACGTACGTGGGTTGTTACTTATCTTCGACAGTTTTCCCTTTTGTACTATAATCAAGTAAAGTCCCAAAGAGGTGATGGTTACTACTACTGCTGTACAGCAGTCGTAGATTAAATACTTTATAAGTGCAAGGAGTTTCTCCCGAAAAATGTGGGTACAGCAAGTGCTCACAAGGGGTCATGACAACAGCGCCCCCGCTCCCCCTGGACAGCCAGGATATCGTTTTTTTGTTCTCTGGCGGTAGGTCACAGCTGGCGATCGAGTGAGATCATGTGTGCGGGGTGGAGAACCTTTACTCCGCACGAGGGGATTAGTCCTATCACGTGCCTGTAGTGTTGATGGCAAGGCGCCCACGAGGCAGTTACATAGTAACCCCGTTGCTGTCTCGGAAAGTGGCCACACCGGAAAATACAACAACTCATTGAAGCTGTCATCCATATGCAAGTTCGCCTCACAAGCGGTCCTTAGCAGGATGAGGCTCACCCTTACATGTATGCGACTCGGCGAACACCTCACGGCGCTTGCTTCGCGCTTGTGCAAGCAATGCCTGCGTGGTCGGTGGAAACCCGACGTGCTCCGTCCCGGTATTGTGGGGAACCAGGGTCTAAGGTCATGCGACTACGGCCATGTTCGACGAAGAAGACATCCCCTTATATAATGTAACAAATCGGGAAGAAAACGCAATGAGCGCCCGAATGTTGGAGGCGTCTCTGTCAGGAGTAGGAACGGTGCTCCGTCCTGGAAGGAATGCTTGGTCAACGTTCGAACGACTAAGGCAAGCAACAAGTGAGAAGCCCCCCTTCCCTCCCTCGTGTATGACGGGGCATGCGAGTCTCCTCCTGCAGTATCCTCCCCTTTACGTACCCACATATAATTCCATGGGTGGGCTCCCCGCTCTCTTGGTGTCCCTGGACATGAGATGCTCCCGGAGGGGGCGGGGGGGAGGCGGATCACGCTGGGGAGCTGTTCCTTCCTACCGAGCGACCAGACTCGGCAACGGGGGGGGGGGGGATCAGGCTGAGGGTCTGTGCCTTTCTACCGAGCGGCCAGACTCCGCAAAAATAGTTATTTTCACGGTGGCAATGGCAAATCAACCCCTAGCAGGTTGAAAGAATCGGGCCCTCGCCCTTGATCGTTCGGTGCGATCGCAAATGGATACAACTTCCGTTGAAATTCTCTCTCTCTGTTAATAGAATAACTCGGCACGATTATGTAAGCTTTCATAATCCTTTTCATGCCGCGGTGACACCCGCCGGCTTGTGAGTTGATGTGAGCGTCGCCAGGCCTGCTCCCCCCCGTATATTATATAAATAGGTTGGGTTGGCGTCGGTTGGCAACGGCACTGTAAAATATGCCGCTTACTACGTGAGCTGGACAACCAGGGTACCGCTTTTTTATCTTATTTTATTCTTGAACGGTCGGTCACAGCTGGTTGCCGAGTTATATCGTTTGTGCGAGGTAAATAACCTTTACTCCGCACAAGGGAATTGATCGTATCACGTACCTGGTAGGGTTTATGGTAAGGCACCCAAGGGGCAGTTACATAGTACTCTCTGGAAGTGCCTACGCCGGACATTAAATCAACTCATTGAAGCTGTCATCCATATGCAAGTCCGCCTCACAAGCG
>JBBMHQ010075387.1:0-12349 GCA_037834295.1 Postelsia palmaeformis
AATGAGACCAAAAACAAGCCTCAACTGAAAGTTTTCTCTTCGTCTGCGGACAGCGACAGCTCTCCACATGAGATTATAGCCCGCGAAATTGAGCGATGGAGTATGTGAGGGCGTTGGGTGCGCCAGGCGGTAGTCGAGAAACGACTCACGAGGTTCTTTCGTGTCTTCAGAGATGCGAGCAAGAAGCACAATAATCTTGCAGGAACGCCAAAATGTTTCGTTTCATGAAAGGGATCATAGCACAATGGCTGAATCACCGATGGAGAAACCCCGTTCACTAAAATATTGTTGTTCTCCAGGCGGATGATACATATCTTGGGTGGAGTCATCGTCGAACATGCTGCGGGAGAAAAAAACTACGTTCCCAAGATTATTGGGCCCAAAAAAAGTGCGAAGTAGGCTAAGGATTCTGAGGGCAGTACTTGCATCAACCATCCTACACCTCGGACAGATCAGATCACGGTAGCTCGAACCAGCTCTTCAAGGAGCTAGCTCATCGATGAGCTACGTGAGCTACGTGAGCTACACAAATTTTCTTCGCTTGAGCTATAAAAGGGTAGCTAATCTGCACACGTTTTCCAAGCTTGAGCCATGGAGGATAGCTCATTTGCACATAAATGTCCAGAGCTACATAAGCTAGTTCATCTGCCCCCGAGATGAGCGATAGGAGCTACTTGAGCTACACATGTTTTCCCTGCCTTGAGCTCAAGAGAGTAGCTTATCTGCACATTTTTTCGAAGCTTGAGCTATAGGCGGTCTATAGGCGGTAGCTCATCTGGTCATGCTTTCAAAGCTGGAGCTACAGGTGATAGCTTATCTGCAAATGTTTCCAAAGCTTGAAGTATAGGCGGTAGCTCATCTGCACGTATTTTTTTTTGGGGTATAGGCCATAGCTCGTCTGCACATGTTTTCAGGGCTTGAGCTTTAGGGGATAGATGAGCTGACTCATGAGCTTGTATAAGTAACCAATTATACAAGTTCGCAGAATAGAACGATATCAACACAACAACCATATATTTTGCGTACATACCGGGTACAGTACCAAATACCAGGTATGCTATAATATATGAGATCGGATCTGCTTCTATTGTGAAGATATCTAACGACAACTCGACAACGGACGTAATTTGAATTTTCGTTTTTTACAACACCTATATACAGCATCAGCTGTCAGCTGTCGCCATGCACACCACCAGAGGCGCTCGCACATAACACAACACCGACACCACACAATAACACCCCTAGCATGCCCACGATCCGTGGTGGCAGCTCTAGCGGCGCTTTGGCCGTAGATCAGGCTGGCGGCGGGCAGTAACCGGATCCATCGATGGATGTGGACCCCACGAACAACATCATCGATGTGGATGAGGACAACGATCAAACCCAGGCCGGACTCATATTATTTCTCAACATACGCACTCGTCCCGGAGAGTAGGCTTTTCCAGCTTCTTATCTGACACGCATGTGTTGCCAAGAAAGAGGCACATTGAGCTGCGTGTGATTACGTTCTCCGGGGGTGAGCTTTGGGCGATAGCTTATCTGCACATGTTTTTCCTGTCTAAGCTATAGACGGTGGCTCATCTGCACATGTTTTGAATGCTTGAGCTATAGAAGGGTAGCTCATTCGCACATGTTTTGAAAAACTTGAGCTGTACACGATAGCTCATCTGCATATATATGTCCTGGAGTGAGCTATAGGAGCTACATGAGCTACTGTCCCCGAGATGAGTTATAGGAGCTACATGAGCTACACAAGTTTTGAAGTTAAGCTATAGGCGGTAGCTCATCTGGACACGTTTGAAGGCTAAAACTATAAAAGATAGCTCGACTACAAACATTTTCCCAGGCTGAGCTACAGGAGCTACATGCGCTAGCTCATCTGCCCGCGAGACGAGCTATAGGAGCTACATGAGCTACACAAGTTTGCCCCCGCTTGAGCTATAGACAGAAGTTTATCTGCACATGTTTTCGAAGCTTGAGCTATACACGATAGATCAGCTAGCTCATGAGCTGTCCGGGGTGTGACTATTCTACACCTACGAAATACGGATCTTGGTTGCAAATTCCTTGCTCTGAATTAAAGGCATACCAGGTACCAAATACTCCGTAGTAATAAAATTGGAAATGCGATCTAATTACTTTCTTGTTTCGCCCAGATTGCACCCCCGCACCTAAAACTAAATAATTAAACATAAACTCGTTGTGCGGTTTGACGCGTATAAGCACATACATACTCTAAAAGAAATATTGCCGAGACCCGTTCCGCGCGGGTATTCCTGACGGTGCTTTCGATAGCGACCCCTCAAGCATTCTGCAGAGAGAGAAAAGTGTTTCAGTGTATTGAGATCCAATACCTGCGGTCCTCTGCGGTGCTTTCTGCAGCACGAAAACGCGGGATAAACAACCTTCATACTCGTACTAATAGCTCGTACAGCAGCACAACTGAAAACAAGTAATCAAGAAAATAGAAGAGTCGGCGGAGAGATGGAAATATCGAGGTTCCTCGGCAAAGCACAGAGATGTACAATGAAGGTTGGCTTCTGTACGTCCTTATATACGTACTCGCACGAACGTGAGTACCATAGACAGATGTTCTCCCTTACTCCTCACCTCGGCGACCATGATTCCCAACGCGGCAAGCATGGCGACGCGGCCGTGCTTCAGTTCCGCTTCTCGCCACTTCTTCACCACCTCCGGGTCCTGCTTGGTCGCCAACCCGGCGGGGTCGAAGTACTTTCCCTCGGCTGCCATGCCGAACGGAGCGCCAGGGAGGCTAGCGGCGTACTCGCCGCCGTTAGTCGCGCCGGCCATCCTCACCACGGCGTTCATTGCGGACGCTGTTCGACGGGCAGAGGAGGCGCGCGAGAGGGACGCGGCCGGGGCCGCGAAGGCATCTGCCCCACCCGAAAGAGCCGCCACGGCAGCACCGCAAGCCTGGATCGTGGAGAACTTCATCGTCTAGAACGCTGCTGTGTGCTACTGCTGCTGCTGCTGCTGCTGCTGCTGCTGCTGCCGCTGCTGCTTCTGCTGCTTTGCTGCTGCTGCTGCTGCTCTGAGAATTGAGTTGACTGGTGTTGCTTGTTCTTTGAGCTCTGCTGGTTGTGGTATCTTGGTGTGAACCTCAGGGCGATCGTGCAGCAAAAATCCTCTGTGGATGAGTTGCTGGGGGCAGTGGTTGCACGTGTTGTTGCGAGTGACTGCAGTCCTTCGCTGCAGGCTGTACTGACGCGCTGACCATGAAAACGTCATTCGTCACCCTCGTCACTCTGGCTGCGTCGGCCGCATTCAGCCGCTTTTCCCGAGGAGTAACAAAATCACGGGTTATCATGCCGCATTTAAGTTCCACATTCCACATTCCGCGTTCAACGCTCCATCCCATCCACTGCTGCTGTCAGCTGTCAAGCCATATGTTCCATGCTTCGGTCTTCCCCGCACGTACCGTACGTACCGACCGTTGATCTTTGTGATCTCTGCGAACGACAGCAGTAGCAGAACACGGGCATACAGCAGAAGTAGGCGCTGTCTGTTGCTGTGTGTATGATGCGTGTGTCGTAAGGCTGATTATTGTGGAGACTCCTGGAGATTATTCCCTTTGCAATTTGAAAATATCAATATTGGGCCGACTAGCCGACGACTTAAATATCGCTCCCATACCGAACGCTCCCACTGACACCAGCCGCCGACGACGTGGGAGAGTGTGTTGGATAGGCCTATTTGATATGCCGTCCAACCACGGGCCTCTCTTTAGCAGTCCTTTCAATTAACGTCTCCTTTTCGCCGAGGAGTGTTGCGCCCTCCCGGCCCTACCCAATACCCGGAAGAACTCAACGATCTGTATGGCGAATGGTGGTGGTGTATTACCTCTCATTCATGTGTCGAGGGCGATTCGAAAAGTGTGCGAGGCGTCGGTTGGACACGAAAGAACTGGCAAACAAGCACAAAAGGCTCGTCGTTCTCCCTACATCGTGGCTTGGCGGGGGCGAGAGGGGGGAAAAGCTGCATGAAAAATCGATGCGGTGCAAGGAGGCATTTTTTAGTCAAACTATCGTACTTTGCGATCCTCCTCACGTACCAGGCCCAAACAGAAGCGTCGATAAACCAAGCTCAAGCTTTTCCTTGAGATGTCGAAAAGGAGTACGTACGTATTGTAGATAGACCGCTTCGAGTATGAATGAGACAGACGGACACAAACAAGGAACACCTATTTTACGTGCCGCTGCACAACTAGATGATGTGTCAAGGCGTACGTATCACCCTCCGCAAAGAAATAAGGACCGCTGGGTCTTCATACTGTATTTATCTTGTGCGAAGGCAACCCAGAGTGATGGCAACCTTGAACCGAAAAAGGTCAACATGCACAAGACCCACAGATGCTTACAGGCAGGCATGTCTTGCACGTAACTACACCCCGGTGTCGTGTAGCAGGCATCTCCTGTAATGTACCCAGGAAGTATAACTACACCGTGGACATACACATAATATATAACTAGGGTGGTACACCCGGTTCAAGGCACACATCACGCTGCTGCAGGCTTGAAGTGTAAGCGCAGTATGTCCTGCATGAAACTATATGGGAAAAGGGACAAGCAGTGGCACACCTGGGCCATGAAGAGACGAGCCCGTAAAGATATATCGCAGACAGGAAGGGGCAAAACTGACCTAAAATTCAGTCCCTCTGCGTACGTCATCTATCAATTGCATTTTCAATTTTACAGAGAACGCGCTATAATTCCATTTCGTAGTACGTTTGGGTGACAGCGGTGTCATAAAAAGAAAATAATGACGAAATTACTCGCACCCCGCACAAGGCCATGCGTAGCAACATCTTTAAATTGAGTAGATTTCGAGGTGAAGAACGAAAAAAATGAAACAAAATAGACAAAACGCGTCAAGGATCTTAGGTGATTGCAGCGCCTTCGAACCGAGGGAACCAATCATCCGGGCCAGCGCCAATAGCCTGCCGACAGCGCGAGACGTATACAAAAATCTCAACACTGCTGCCGCAAAAAGCGGTAGCGAATGGCGTTCTCCGTCGCCGCCGACTCTCAGCTATACGCGTCTCATCCCGTCCCGCCTTCCTCTCTGCCTGTCTGCCGTATCGAACATACGTCCCATTTTTTCGGGGACCCACAAATCCATTCATCTCACATCCCCGACACGACAAAACAACGAACATGTACACGCCAGAACATCCAAAGCAACACGCGGAAGCGACATCTCCAAATGTAATAAGGACGAGCTAATAGACGAACTGCACCTTTGCAGACCCCTTACGGACGAGATGACAGAGACCAAACAAAGCACTTGTAGAACGGGCGCTGTTGGGTTTTCCTACCGCCGGCCCACCCCCACCTCCGCGAGTCAAGCTCAGAAGCAACTCTGGCGGACCTGAAACCCCATCACCCGTCACCAAACGTGCAACAAAACGTTCTTCATCTTCCCCGCCACACATGAGCAGCAAGCAGGGCGCGCCGGGCTCCCCTACCTCCCACCATAGGTGCCAAGCAAGCGACCTTGAGATTCAGTGCGCGCTGTTGGCGGAATGCTCCCGAAAAAATTGCAACAGACAACATCACGCTTCTTCCATGGCCTTGGCTTCTCCCGCGGTCTTCTTCTTCTTTTTGTTTCGCTTTTTCTTCGAGACTGTGTCCAAGATCGCCTGCCGTTTTGGGTACCGTTGTGTGACAGTTGGTCGTGAAAACAAGAGCCAAACACAGGGAGCAGAGGCGGAGGTTGTGGGGGAGGGGCGGGGGGGGGGGAGGGGGGGGGGGGTACAGCCAGTGAGGTGACGGTTACATGGGGAGACATCAGGAAATATTTCGCCTATTGTACGACCATGCAAATTGTCCTGCGGTGAATCAACGCCCATGGAGTAGGTACGCGCGCGGGGCAGTGCGCGAACACTCAGCCAGTGTGCAAACACTCTAACGTCGAAGG
This sequence comes from Postelsia palmaeformis, assembly GCA_037834295.1. NCBI lineage: Eukaryota > Phaeophyceae > Laminariales > Laminariaceae > Postelsia > Postelsia palmaeformis. Next base: position 5,938 of record JBBMHQ010075387.1, read on the forward strand.
TCGGCTGCGGAAGAATCTGGAATATGTCGATTGTTTTCTACAGTGGCGTTGAAAAACGGACGCCCCGATACGCGACAAAAAATACCCAAAATCAACGACAAGCAAACTTGTGCCCAGCTGTTGATAGTAACGGCACTACACGCTTGAAAAGTTGCGTCACTTCACTATCAGCCTTCCGCTGAAAGAAGATTTGAAACCAACTGTGCAAAAAAGCGCGTGTGGAACATTAGCGGGTCGCACGCATGGCATGGCATGCTGACCTTTCGCGGTTCGATGTGAAGCGAAGGTAGGACCGAAAACCCCACTGATGCAACGATACCAAACAATTCCTTGTCCACGCAACAAGTAGCAACGATGAATCGTTCATGCAAAAATCCGAACCTGAGTCTCCGCGTCGACAGACTTTTCTGAGCTGAACAATGCCGGGTTGAACTCCACGCCCGTCACCTGCCGAAAGACAACGTGCACGTTTGAAGGAAAAACGAAACGCACGGCAAAGTGAACACTTTTTTTATAGTAGTCAATGAGACGAGACGAACATACTCCGGTGACCCTTAGGACACAACTATAATTACTTGTCAGGCGCATGTATATGGTGCGTCCATCATGCTACTGCCGACCGAAAACATTGACGGGAATAAATGGACGTTTGAAGGCCGAAGCAACAAGTTTTGTCCGTAGCTCAGGTACTGCCGTATGGGAATACACACGACGTATAAACCCGGATGTATACTGTAGTACAAGTATTCGGATTACCTCCCAAGAATTGAGCGTGTGCGATCATCGGAACTGGTCCATCAACGCGCGCGCTCAAAAGGCGATCAGAGGAAACGACTGGCACTCCCACAAGACGAAACGACTGGCACTCCCACAAGAAGAACGACTGGCACTCCCACAAGACGCAACAGATATGCGTGGACAGGATTACACACTCGTCATCTCACAGCCGATCAACAGCACACAGTGCCTCAATAAAATCACGCGGGCCGCACCTTGCTGGTGCCCGATGGCAGCAAGAGCACCGTGAACCTGAAGTGTGCGACCTTCGCACCCCTTTGCGCGAACACCACCGGGTAGGACGACAGGAGGTCGTGCGATGCGCATTCCACAACTCCCAACCGCGCCTGGAAGCAAAATAGGAGACAACAACAGCGACAACAAAAACGACGCGGTGGGTGCGGGGTTCGGCCCCGTGATAGAGTGACGAAAGAACCGGACGGACGCAAAACAACACTCCGGTATCTCTCCCGGCTTTGTGTCACCAGGAGCCCCCGTTACCGTCAAAAAGTAGGCGCGAAACGTCTCACGCTGGACAGATGACGATCTATCTACAGTATCTACTGTACACCATCAAGATCTTAACCTGCCGCTATGAGATGGTGTTCAGGGTCTGCATAGTACACATCTAACCCAGCAAACATGTCCTAGACCATGCAGACTACCATACGGCTCCCATCCGGCAACGTGAGGTAGATCATACAGATTATACAGGTCAGGAATATATCTATCTGTGTTGACCTAGAGAACGCGGATCAAGAAGTGGGAATCGATTATCTGTCAGGGCTTGAAAAAAAATATAAAATATCAGCACAAGCCAACAATGCCTCGTAACTCGTGCTCACCATGCCGCACGTCTTTTGTTGGAATAAAAAATACGCAGCGGCATCGTTATCACAGCGACCAGATGTTGAAAAAAGTTTCGGTTGTTTCTCGGCCCTACCAGGTACCTGTTGTGAAGGATCCACAACTCGGGCAGACAACGCAATTATCACACATCCACTGCCAGCCACTCGCGTCGAAACGCGGATGGCATCTATAGCGGAAAACGCTTCACCTGCTTCTCATCTTCCAATGCGCGCAAGCTGAAAGGCAGGCTCGGGAACCTGCTGTTCACCTCGTTGTACAGGTACCTGGAACAAAAAAAAAAGAGGCCCGCAACAGACAGGGACGCGCAAAACAGAGCAAAACGACACACGTGAGCTGACAAACGTAAAACCCCGACCGACGCCGTACCCTGTCTCCGCACATCGAAGACCCCAACCCAACTATATATACGCTAACATACATGAACACGTATAGTCACGTTAATATCCAAACTGCAAGACTACTATTCAACCTGTAGAGAGAGTGTACTTGTGTACTCGGTGTCAAGATATAAATGTGACAGTGCCGAGTAAAACGTGGAGAGAACTGGCAGTCTATCTCTGCGGTGCTTCTCAGCGTCGGGAGGTGCCTACCAGGCACTCCGCAACCACACGTCGGTGATGCCTACACCCTCGAAGTACTTGCTTTCACGCGTGGCCATCGATGAACCCATCCCGTCGAGCCTAGAACACCAGGCCTGCATGAGTTAAACACGCTACGTAACGGTTGATCAAGTACGCTCTGGGGCTATATCGCTGGCAGATTCGATAAATCTCCACCAGAGGGTGGTGCAAGATTTAGGGTCTTCGGGACTCTAATGGTGAATAGTCAGCAGGGACACGAGGTGCAGGGTCGACACTTACAACAGAGTGCGGGCAAAGCGGAAGCCATCGCGAATTCAGCCAGGGCTGGGGGCATCAATGGCCACCAGCCGCGGCAAAAACGGCGACCACCACTCAGGCCTTGGAAGGTGCGAACATTGCAAAAGCGCGAGCGGAGTCTCTGCCCGAAAGCGGAGAAACAACACGTGGTAATGAACCCCCACGCTTGCAAGGGCAGCAGCTTTTAAGCAATGGCAATCAAAATGGAAGCTAAACAAACGCCGACCAAAGCCAAGAGTCGTGCGTACAGCGCAGGGGCCGAAACCGCCTCATCAAGCGGACGCGCAAACCAAGCTGCGAGCGGCGCGAGAGGAGTGGCAAACCTTCCTGCGGCGGGGGAGCGAGGGGGGGGACAAGCAGCTGGCCCAACGTCACACAGCACAACGCACAGGCAACCGATCCCTCATTGATGTGGGGGAAAGCAACACCGGAACAGGACAGTAAAAAAAAACAAGTAATTATTTTTCAACTAACTTGCTTTTTTACTGTCCCGTTTCGGTGGAGGTTTCACTCACACCAAGCAAAAACGTGCCTGGTTGTGCGCTGTGCTGTAACGTCAGGCCGGCTCCTCCGTCATCGGGTGGGGCGGGGTAGCTGGGCCCGGGTCCGCGGCTCCATCTAGGTTACGGAGTGTTACAGCGAGCTCCGTTGCCATTTGTTCCGTTTGTCGGTGCATACCCTGGTTTTCGATTGCCGCACATGGCATGCGCGGCAAATGAAGAAATGGGGCGGCGTGCCCAAGCCGTTTAGTCTTGTACGAGAAGGCTGCAGCGAGGAGGGCTGAGTGGCTGAAACAGCATCCCGGCACAACGCACTGTCAGGCACAACACATTCTTCGCCGATATCGACGAACGAAGCACCGAACTGTGAGGAGTTACTAAATGAGCTTTTTTTGATTGTGCCAAAAAAAAACTTGATTAATAACTCATCAAGTTTCGGTGCACCTACTATGAGCACCGATGAAGGACGCGCCTGCCGGTTGTGCGATGGGCGGTCGGTCAGCCATGCTGGGCAGACCGCTCCGCCCTCCCTCGCTGCAGAAGGTTGTCCGGCGGCACAGGTAACTTCTGCTTGCCGCGCATTCTTAGGCAGCTTATGCAGCAAGCACCTTTTTGCATAGAAACGGATGACAGGAAAAGGCCGACCACGTCCGCCGTACTACTCCGTAACCTTAGTCAAGTCACAGGTAGACCCTGGCCGCTGCACCTGGTACCACACATTGTGTGTGTCCGCCGCACCAAGCGTAAATTATCTACAGCCCGTGCCTGTCGTGCGGCATGTAAACCGCAACCGTCGAGGGGGGGTGGGGGGGGGCAAGCTGACCTGGAGGCCTTCATCTTGAGGTGGTAGTTCTTGTTCGCGTTTCGCTTGAAAACCGTCGTTCTCAGGTCTTGCTCTCGAACCTTTCCGTCGGACGAGCTCACCACCACATTTACCCCGTACACCTACAGGGTCGCGTTGGAGTCGGCGCAAGAGCGGAAGCACACGCGTTAACAGCGACAGCAGCAGCCCTGTACCCGTTTAGCTACAAAACGGGTTTAGAAATCACATTCATAGTGCTCGACAGAGTGAGTCAGTCTCCCATGTAAAACGATAAGCAGCCAAGACCATTCAGAGGAATAGTTCGCCGCCAGAGGCCAGACGGACGCCCACGTGAAAAAGAAAAAAAAAAACGCTCGAGCTATTAATAGTGTGTTTCTTGTGAGGAACAGGACGCACGCAGTGTACATACATACCGCGGCATACATACCGCGGCGTCATCCTGCTCGCTACTCGTAGCATGCGGGCGGGGACAGCCAGCCGCCAATGCGACGTAGGGAAAAGGCGAGACTGCCGCCCAAGCCAATCGCGGGTGTCGACGGGCATTGAAGCTATATCCCCGAGCGGGGCTACTCAAGGTCGAAATGTTCACCAGTGATATAGTAGGCGCTACCCGTGAAAAGCTGGGCGGCACCCGTGGAATAGGTGAGCGGTTGTCTGGCCGCTGCCGGAACGATGCAAACCTCGAAGCACGCGTGTGCCTTGCGGCACCGCGTGGCCGGGGCTGCGACCGGCGAATAATCTAGGCGCTGAGTTGTGCGCCGAGAGCAGGGAGATGGGGGAAAAAGATGCCGTTTCGGGCATACCTCCCTGCCTTCCGGTACATGTTTGGGGCGCCAGAATGGTCATCATGCCAAATAAAATTAGTACAGGCAGTGCGTAAGACTAGCAAGACTCGTGCTGCTGCGAAGCATGATGCTGGTGTGTACTGTATATACTCCTTCACGTGGAAGCAAACCACAAGTAGGGCGGGAGAAACAACAAACACACAGGGACAAGAAAAAAACAAGAAAAAAACAAGAAAAAAACAAGAAAAAAACAACAACAACAACAACAACAACAACAACAACAACAACAACAACCACAACAACAACAACAACAACTACAATACGTACGTATATATATCCCTTGCTCTCGTCTGCGCAGTCCAAAACGATACTTGACAAAAAAAACAGCTCTCGAGCTCCGTAGATGCGCAAGTGGCAAGCAGGGTTGTTCATCTCAAAAGCGCCGTCTCTTACTGCCGCATAGTCGAAAGCACAGTAATTCAAGGTAACTGAGGTAAGGAGTCGAAACAACAAGGCAAAGCCTTCTGACGAATGAAACAAAAAAAAACGGTCGGTCGATCAGTTCAATTCCCTTCTGCACACTACAACTGCTGTAATAACTGCACCCACGTTCCGGGATGAAGAATTATCGATCCACGTTTCGGGGTGAAGAGTATCGATACTTGGAACTTGGTAGATTGCAGTTGTTTGAGCTCGCGGTTGTGAAAGGGTTAAAATTATTTGTACCAGGTGGTACTACTCTGTCCGTAAATATGGTGTTGGTTTTGATCGAACATCCATGTACAGACTGTCCTTATATCCAGGGAGACAGTACCTTATCGACCTGTAGGTGGGCTTCAGAGGGGGGGGACAAAATGACGAGAATCAACCCTTATAGCAACGCACTCACATATATCGTGACAAAGCACTAAGAAATCGATTAGTTTGTCCCGGAAACGGAAAGTATTGATAATGGTCTTAAAAGGGTTGACGCTACCGCAACATGCACTTGAGTGACTACTGTCTGTAAGGTTTGATATGGTACAGGTTAAGCAAGTGTTTTCCGAGTGAACAGAAAAACATCGAGTCGTGAATAGGTGTGCTGGCCTGGGCGCAAGCGACATCGTCCTTAAATGACTATGCTGAAATGACGATAAATAAGGCGTCGACTTAGTGGCTACCTCAGGGTTTGGTACAGGTTAAGCGTTGTCCTAGGAACAGCAGTACAAAAAGTCGTAACTGGGTATGCTGGCCTGGGCGCATGAATTATATTCTAAACGTCTTAATTCAGTGATAATCAATGATAAAAAAAACTAAACGTTCAGCATTGCTTGTTGACTCAAAAATCAATGAGTCCCAATTATCTGGGAAGTCTTGTGGGTGTTGTTTTGCTATATTAAAAGCGCGTGTATATGTTAAGTTTCTCAATTTAGATTATTAGGTGGATAGTTTTGAAAATTTCATTAGGTAGATATGGTGGCCTGGGCGCAACATCGTCCTATCCCACCCGTACCGCTCTGTACTATAATGCTGGGCGCTCTCGCTGCTTGCTCCTACACGGATTTGATAAATACCAAAGTTGATGCTGTAGTACCGTGTTTCCAAGGGCGTTTTTGTAGGATTTTTACCTCATTCACCGCGAAGGCGACCTCCTTCTCCTTGTCTTCACTGCAGAGGGCGATCGTTTTTCCGGCGATGCCGAACCTGGTCCGGGATACACCATCGACAACAACAACAACAACAACAACAACAACAACAACAACAACAACAACAACAACAACAACAACAACAACAACAACA
>JBBMHQ010075398.1:0-12348 GCA_037834295.1 Postelsia palmaeformis
TCGTCACCGGAGTCTCCATCACCATCTCCACGACCACTGTTGCTTCCGTCGAAACTCCCGTCACTGGCGGAGTCGTCACCGGGGTCTCCATCACCATCTTCATGACCACTGTTGCTTCCGTCGAAACTCCCGTCACTGGCGGAGTCGTCACCGGGGTCTCCATCACCATCTTCATGACCACTGTTGCTTCCGTCGAAACTCCCGTCACTGGCGGAGTCGCCATCGAAACCCCACTCCGATTCACTGCTCTCGTCGATAGCGGAGTCCACTCCATGACCGACCTCTTCCCCGCTGGTTTCGCCGGGTGGTTCGTCGCTGTCATCAGGGTAGCAATCGCTGTGTTTGTGTGAATGTACGCTGTTGTTCTTACTGTCGCTGTCGCTGCCACCGTATCCGCTGTGACCGTCACTACCACCGCCGGCTCCGCCAACCCCACCTCTGGTGGTGCTACCGCCCACGGCACTTTTTGCTTTACCACCATATCCGCTGTGGCCACCACTATCATTATCGGCTTCGCCGTCCCCATCTCTTGTTGCTCCACTTGCGGGACCTCGAGCATCTGTTCAACATCATTCAACACGAAGTTGGTTCATAAACAGTGTATTTTCCATATCTCAATAAATGGCCATTAATTTCCTCTGCAACCTTCGTCGTTGTCCTTCGTCGTGAAAGAAACAAGGGCCCACGTTTCCTTGACCATTGGATTTTTTTGCGTCGTTTTGGTGGATCGAGACAATGTAATTATTACGCGGAGACATATCATACCTGGCATATTATACCAGGTACAAACAATGTGCACATGTGTATGTACATACGTAAAAGAAATTGTTCCTATATTGCGGAGATGTATTGCTGCTGTTCATATATACAAGTATAGACTTAACGATTGATACGCGTACAAGCTTCTGCGGCTGACGCCGCCCGCTCAGAAAAGCGAATACAAGACCTTGACAGTAACGGTAGTGGCTTCTATACACGGAAGAGTTAATAACGCGTATTGAAAAAGAGAAAAACATGTATTGAAACGGTGGTTCACCGGTGCGGTAGAAAAAACCCGGAAAACCGCGAAGAAACTCGGTGGAAACCGGCGAACTCGGTGGAAACCAGCTGACCACTTAGCCATTTACCCACGTAAGCAGAAAGTTGGTGCGGTGTCAGCTGTCATCTTTGGGCGCTCTCGTTATCGCCCGACTGTTGAGGCAATTTTCACGGTCACTGCTGCTGTCGCGGCGATAAACGTTAATGAAATCGCATAACAATATTTCGCATGTGCTCGTGTAAACAGACAGGGAAGGTATTCCAGGGTGGTGGATTATTTGATTAAGATCACCGACGCCTGCAATCGCTTTGAGACGTGCCTAAAAAAACAAAGAAATGTGGGCAAAAAGCACTACTACTTTGTAGCGTTGTAGCGCTAGATAACAGAAGAACATTTTTTTCTTTCAAAATTACTCGTACATATTATACGTAATCTTGCCCATCGCTGCAGCAGTAAGAAAAAAACTTCGTATTTCTTATCGGAGCAACTTCATTTCCAAATTCTCCAATTTTTTTTTTGGGGCCGTTCTTATCGGAGTAACTTCATTTCCAAAATTTCCAAAAAAAAAACTTAGATTTCCAAAAAAACAGGATTTATTTGGAAATTTGGAATTTTTACAGAGGGCAAAATATTTGGAAGGCTTCGCATTCCAATGTTTGGAATTTTTTTTGGAAAATATGGAAGTCCTAAAAATTGCGCGAAAAATTTATTCGGAAATTTTGGAAAAATGTTGCTCGATAAGAATGACCCTTAGATTTCCAAAAAAACAGGATTTATTTGGAAATTTGGAATTTTTACAGAGGTCAAAATATTTGGAAGGCTTCGCATTCCAATATTTGGGGGAAAAAATTGGAAAATATGAAAGTCCTAAAAATTGCGCGAAAAAATATTTGGAAATTTTGGAAAAAAGTTGCTCGATAAGAACGACCGCTAGGTAACAGAAAAACATTTTTTTCTTTTGAAATTACTCGTATGATTTACATTATACGTACTCTTGCCCATCGCTGCAGCCGTAAAAAAAAACTTAGTGTTGAAAGGAGAAAATCCAACGACCTGGAACCATATTTTAAAACTGCAGCGACACTGTCGCGGTGCTTGGTGGTCACGAAAACTGCTGCCGCTTTGCCAAACGGTAGTGAGGGCACCAAAGAGTCCATCGCAGGGTGGTGGGCTTTTTTATTAGCTGCGGGGGTGGAGTTCTGGCAGAATTACGAATAATCTGGTTAAAAAACGGTGGTAGAGGTAGTTCCAGTTCTGGTTACATTTGTAACGAATCAGGTATAACGTAAAAAAACTATTGACAACTAAAGAAAAGACGGTTAGCCACCGCGCAATGTAACCAGGCAAGTTTATAGCTTAACTGACGTATAACAATGCCGCACCTCGTATAAGCTTAGTGCGTTTGGCTCTCTCGTCGCAATCGTGTGACGCGTACGCCGCCGTCCTCCGAAAATTACAGAACACCATTCACACTTAAAACCTCCACCAAGAGGTCTCAGAGGGGTCAGCAGTTCGGCCCGCTTCCTGCGAGACATGGCGAACGAGAGGTCTCACTGCCGCTGTTAGTGTTTGTGTGTTTATGGTTTGTTAAGGTTTTTGTAGTGGTGATGTGGGATCAGCATTGCCCAGAAAAACGCATCGTAGGGTGGTTAAACCCCCTTGTTTTTCGTGGCGTGTCTGTTCCCAGCCACCAGTACACGCACATGTACGTCTTGCGATTGCCATGGTTTCGCGAGCAGACAGCGCGCAGCGCAACGCACAAACCAAGGGCGGCGCCTCCTCAGGTGCCACCGGCGACGATGAAGATCCACGTGTGGGGAGGACAGAGGGGTCGGACCCGACAGGTAGGCGAGCGGCAGGCGAAAACGATAGGGGGGGCAGCAGCAGTTCTCGCGATGGGGGAAGCAATCGCGGTAGGAGCAGTTCTGGCGATCGGGGACGCATAATGACATCTGGAGACCCGCATGCGAGGGGTCACCGTGCTATTGACGACCATGGGTCTGTCCGCGGAAGTCCAGAAAGATCCCGGAACAAACGCAAGCGTTCTGTCGAAGATGGATTAGCACAAGACCGACGTGTGCGGTCTGGCGGATCTAACGAAGACATCCCGCGCAGCACGAATGGGCAAGGCCAGAGGAACGAGGAAGAAGAGGAGGAAGAGGAGCAGGAAGGGGAAGGGAGTGGAGGCGAAGAGGGAGGTGACGAGAGAAAACGGGCGGGTTGGCAGCATACGCAGAGAGGGATGAAGTGGGGGGGTGGGAGGCGTGGGGCTCAACTCCAAAGAAGAGTTTCACAAAGTTCTGGGCAACCAAGCTCGGAGATGACTTCGACCAGCAATTAGAACTCGTGGTAAGTGTGCGTGTCGTCTTCCGGTTCAGTTCTGCCCAAGGACATCATCGGCACACCCAGTCAGTGCCCGTCCTGACTCTTCATCTTTGAGAGATGCCAGTATTGTCATACCAGGTATCATGTATAATAATTTTTTCAAATACAGCGGCAGTGGGGTATACCTGTTCGAGATTATGAGGAAATGTGGTTCCATGTGGTTGGATCTGCTGTCTCTCGTACTGTGGCCAAGTGATATTTTCAAATATTTTTGCAGCTCGTGCAAGTATTTTTCTCGTTCGTGTACGCCAGCACTCGTATATACCAGCATAAAATGAATGATAGCGTTTTCGACCACACTTCTTTCATTTTTGAGGCGTACTTCTGAGGCCGGTTGCGGCGTCCATGATAGAGATCCAACAGTGCTCCACCCGGAAATACCTTCCCTGCCTGTATACACGACCACAGGCGGAGCCCTCCCTGAGCGATTCCGTCCAAGCTTTTATCGTGGACTTTTGCTGTGAAAACAGCTCTGGCGGCGTATTTGCTGGAACTTACGTAGTAGCCTCGAAGCATAGGGTTTAAGACAGTCGCGGCGAACATGATTCCTCCAACTATAGTAAGATAAAGGGCAATCCAACTACGGTACAGACTCTACCGTGACTTGATTGAGCTCCAGTGCGCGTGCGTGGTGCGTCATTTTGAGTCTTCCGTGGGGGGCACGGTGCCCGCGAAGAGGGCCTCAAAAGGCCTTGCGATGGGCTAATATTGACCATACTCCAAACCCCGATCAGGCCTTATTGTCCGCATATCATTTTTTTGTTGTGGGAGACACAGATCACTTGTAATAAGAGCGATGTTGCTTGTTTCCCATCCCCTGCGGCATGTGCAACGTCTTCGCGGTATTGAGGAGACCCCGAGTACACATATTCAATGGCGCAAAAGGGTAGGAAACGAACGAGAATCAAGTACGCCTGGTCTACACCGCTGTGTTTCATGAGCTGTGCTTCGGTCCCTGATACCAGTATTTAATTTGCCCTTGGTGGATTTTAGTTTGTTTTGCAGTCGTGTAACACGTCATTCAGGCGGGCCAACATTGCATCACTCTGCAGCATCAGTATTGCAGGTACAGAGTGTATTCGTGCGTGCAGCAACATTTACGGAAAACCAAGAAAAAATAGGCTTGCTTGCGCTTCGCGCTCGCTCGCTCGCCTCTTTATTATTATTTCATCTGACATTGTCACTACTGCTGTCTACTGCTGTCACCGCTTTCAACTATGGACAGAAATCCAGGTCTGATCTCGGAGGCGAGCTGACTATGGCAGCAATAGTCGCCAGAACGTGTCGCCGTACGTTCACGCCGGAGACGATGCTGCGCCTGATCTCGTTTCTCTTCTCGATCAGCGGTGAAGCAGAGGTGACTCTTATACGAAGTATATGATTCATCATCCAAATGACAATGGATGTCCATTCAAAAAGGATGGAGGCGATTGCCATAAGCTTGTTGGGTTAGATCTTGTTTGCAATCTCAATGCTGCTGTACGTATATATCATAAGATATCTTATCGTAGTATCCTTCATGTCCGTCCTCTCGTGCATACTACCTCCTGCCGAGCAGGCCGCAGTTACTCCAACTTCGCAGCTACACCGCTACTCGAACACCCAGACATTAACATTCTCGCAACCGCAGTCCCGGCGACCCCTCAACACAGAACGTGGGTGTTTTTGTATATGTTCCTACACCAAAATTTATACTCCTGACCGTGTAATCCCGACTAATGATCGAAACCGACACCTTGTTCACATTTTGCGACCCAGCCGATCGAAGTGAAGATCGGTCTTCTGAGTGGTATACCTGGTGTATTCAAGTCCACCCCTCCATAAAAATATACCGCCTGGCGCTGATAATCCCGTGCTTGTGTGTGTGTGTGCCAGGTTCTTCATGTTGTCAGTTTTCAAAGCACACGGCCAACTTGAGTGTTGCATTATACGGCTCAGGATTCTTACTCGTCATTCGCGACCCTGCGTTGCATTGGCGGTAACTTCCTGTCGACGTCCTGCAGACCATGTCTTCAAACGAGAAAATCTTGATCAAGATTTGTGAGACAGTTTCCTCCACGATTGCCAGGGAACTGGAGAAGGGGGGGTATTTCCGGCGGGGAAAACGACAAGAACTCCCGCAACGCGAAGTCCCTTGGGAGAATAGTCCACATGTGCCTTCCGCACCTGGCATCGTTTCCAGCGCAGCCTGCACGAAACCTGAAGGCGGATGAGCACCCGGTCTTCAAGGCAGCTTTTATACTGCACAAGGATGAATTCGATGATATCCCCGAGACTTCCTTTAGCGGCAAGAAAAAAACATTCGTGTGGAGTTGGGATTGATATATAATCTTCTTGTTCAGTTTCTTATGTATTTCCACAGTCTGTGTCCACAGAATTTGTATCTCTTTAGGCCGAAGAATGAGGAAGGACACTAAGTGTTCTGTCGAGTTCGTTGGGTAGAAACAACCGATGTCATGTGAAGACACCACACAACAACACACACGACGGTTTCCTGATTCCAACCCGACATTCGTCGTTTGCTTTCGTGTCACGACAGGGAAGTTTGCCGCGGCCCTCCCTCCACCAAAAACGCAATCTGGCTGCCAAAGCCAGGTTGGTCGTGACCGAGAGCGTGGCGTCCGTCCTGGAGTCGAGATGCGAACACTACGGACCGTGGTGTTGCCAAAGTTCCAGACTCTCCCTCGGAGAGTACATTATTCGAGCACCCCCCGCCAGGGATGGGGGGGCTTCGAGCAGCACCCACAATTTTGATCTGACGGCAACAGACATCGAAGTCACCCTCTAGAATGCCTGGTATCACGTAAGTTCACAAACTGTCTTTTTTTCAATCCTCTTTTTTATTTCATTTGTTACTCTGCTCACGATGTCGTTTCCCCTTCACGCTCTGGTTTTACTTGCTATGTTCAGTTAAAGGTAACGCAGGAGGCCGAACAAGGTGTTCTTGCTCGTGGATACCTCCACCTTCTGCAGAGCAAACACACCGACGAAGGCTCGACGGCGGAGAAACCTTCGGTGAAAAAGATTCTGAACACAGACCTCAAGACTCTCGACAAGAAGTTAAGACGCATCAACAACGTTGCGACGAGTGCGCCTACGTGCTGCACGCAAACACGGGTGTATCCTATATATTACATGTAATGGGAAGTTCATGTCGGCCAGTAAGAAATGTCTTTGAAACTAGAAGTGGAATTTCCTTTTTTGTTGCACCGGACTACCGTGCAGGTCACCGCTGTTTGGGCCAGGACGTGTGCGACAGCCTGTTCACCTTCCTGAAAGCGGAGAGGAAAGCGCACAACGCGTCCGCGGGGGACCGCCAGGGATCTGCCACCGACGGTGCACCTGATGCCAACTACGAGGCGGACGGCTTCGAAGCACAACGTCGTGCGAACGAATGGCTGGAGGAGCACCGCTTGCCAGCAATCGACGGAGGAAAGGGCGTGGACCAATCCTTCAACAAGACGTGATGAGTGATCTTCTTTGCCTACAGGAGGTACCTTTTGTCTCTATTTTTTAACCAGTGCAGTCAATCCCCTCTATAAATTAGATACTATTTTGTGGAACAAACGAGTACTACTGCATTGTGTCAGGTTACAACCACCAGGGGGTCCCAATGAGGGGAAGCAAGAACAGATCGTCGACTACGGGCTGTTCAAACGAAGGCGTTTGTGTGATTCTCGTGAACTTCCCGGGTGCCCCACTACATGCTTTCCTATTTTTTCTTGACCGCCTCGGATGCCCCCCTACATGATATTTTCGGAACCCGCGTGATGCTTTGATTGCAGGCTGTTTGAGCGGTTGGATCGTTTGACCCGTAACACGCTTGCTGAAGCGAAGGCAGGAATGAAAAACTCCCACACCGTAGAAGCTGCGCAGGCTCTTCTCCGCCCGTACATGGGCCGGTCTGGGTCGTCGGGTTCAACTTAGGAGACCACGCAGAGGAAGGTATAAAAGTACGTTGCACAACCGGACGTTTTTTAGCGTAACCTGGAGTAGATGCGGAGCTACGGGAGTTTCTGTTGAGTGCCGACAATGTGCTTTTTTTAAACGCCAACGCTGCGTTTATTCTTTCGTCGCTATTTCATATTTTTAGCATATTTCTCTAATATTTCAAGGTACTCGGCCATCGTCCCCCTCTCCCCTCTCTCATTCAAGCATTTCTGCGTTCTTTGTTGGACATACTCTTGTTCCGACATGTTGTACAACTATGCGCTCTGAAATCCTCAGTCTCCTATTTTGCCCTGAAAATGGATGCTCGCAGGGTATGCTTGGAGAGCAAGAAGCGGATAGCGTCGGAGGACGCTCAAGTACGCGAAGAATTGGGAGGCAGGAGGTGACACTACCTCGGTGGGTGCTACTCTGAAATGTTGAGTTTATGGTCGATTATGTCTCGGGCGATCACAGCTCTTATTTCTGTTTTTATGTGCACAGCGGTCGGGGGGCGTTTCAGCAGCTTACACTATTACGGAGGAATATAGTTAAAAGGACCTACGGCCCATACAAAAACCTATATATTTCCGTATTTATAGTAACAATGTTTGGTCCTGTTAACTATATTCCTCCGTAATAGTATGATATGTTTACACCTATATCTGTACGTGTGATGTATGCCACGTGTTCGTGGAATAGCCACGTACCTGGAGAGTACATCACTCGCATTGTTTTACTTGTCCTGCTTGGTCGTGGTATAGGGCTCGCTGTGGCGTGGTGTGACTAGCGTTTTACTAATCATTTTCATGTCGGGCTTCGTGATCGTTTCGCGCCCCTGGTATGTTTTTGTTATCATAGAAGAGGCATTTGTTTCTGTTTTTATGTGCACAGCGGTCGGGGGCGTTTCAGCAGCTTACACGTGTATTACCAGGTACCTGGTATATGTTTTCACCTATATCTGTAAGTGTGATACCCGCCGCGTGTTTTTGTGGAATATCCACGTACCTGGAGAGTACATCGCTCGCATTGTTTTACTTGCCCTGTTTGGTCGTGGTATAGGGCTCGCTGTGGCGTGGTGTGATCGGAATGTGTGTGATTAGCGTGTTACAAATCATTTCTATAGAGGCATATATTTCTGTTTTTGTGTACACAGCGGTCGGGGGGCGTTTCAGCAGCTTACACGTGTATTATATGTTTTCACCTACTGTATATCTATACGTGTGATGTACGCCGCGTGTTCGTGGAATATCCACGTACCTGGAGAGGACATCACTCGCACTGTTTTACTTGCCCTGTTTGGTCGTCGCATAGGGCTCGCTTGGGCGTGGTGTGATCGCAATGTGTGTGATTACTAATACCAGGTACCAGGTAGCGTTTTTCAAATCATTTTTATAGCGGGCTTCGTGATCGTTCCACGCCCCTGGTATTTTTGTTCACCTTAGGAGACGTATTTATTTCTGTTTTTATGTACACAGCGGTTGGGGGCGTTTCAGCAGCTTACACGGACATGATATGTTTTCACCTATCTATACGTGTGACGTACGCCACGTGTTCGAGGATTATCCGCAAATGCACTATCTATGTACGCGTCGTCATACTTTCGCTGTGTGCGGTGTGGCGTGAGGGCATCGCTTGTGTGATCTGCGATTCTGTTTTCGGTGGTAGCAGGCTGAGTGATTGTTCCATGCCGGTTACCTCCCGAAATTGGTATGTCCTTCGGCGGAAACATTGATGGGGTCGGGTGTTCTTTATTCGACACGTTGACTTTTATCTTGCAGCCACAGAAGCATCTGTAAACTACACACGAATGCAATACTAGTCGGAAAAGGTTTGCGACCTCAGTTCGAGGAAGGATACCAAAAGCATTCACTTGGCCGGCTCAAGCTGCATAATAAGGTCGCGTCACCTCCACGCATGACACAAGGTGACGCAGTCCACCGATTTGCGAAAAGGTCAGGTGACCTACTTACATTACGCAAGGTCAGGCTGTCGACCGCTTCCGAAAGGTTAGTTCGTCCACTCGCTTCCCGCAAACACGCGTTGTTGCGGGATAATTTATAAACGCCAAGGCCGTTCCTCGACGTTGTAGGAAGCCGCGTTGTCACGCACCTTTTCAAAGGTCAGGTTACCACATCGCATTCCACAAAGCCATATTGTCAGCCACTTTTTGAAGGGTCAGGGCGTCTACTTGACGTTGTACAATGTCGGTGTAACCGCAGCTTGCCCGGCGAAAACAAAAGGTGACACCTTGCCGTTTCCGTTCATAACGGGGGTGTATCGTCCACCTGTGTGGTAGATAGCTGGTACCTGGTATATGCAGCAGCAGCGCTTGGTACCTCGTACATGCACCAGGTACCTGGTACCTGGTATATACAGCAGCAGTGCTTGGTACCTCGTACATATATATGTACCAGGCACTGCTTTTCAAAAATACATGTTTATACAATATTCCACACTCCGTCAGGGTACCAGTACCAGTCCTTGGGACTGAGTCCATGACTCGCCAGTACCAGTCATTTTCGAGGACTCAGTCCCAAGGGTACCTGGGGGCCTGGAATGACTGAGTCCCGTCAGTCCCAAGGGTACCTAGGGCCTGAAATGACTGAGTCCCGCCAGTCCCAAGGGTACCTGGAGGCTGAAATGACTGAGTCCCGCCAGTCCCAAGAGTACCTGGGGACTAAAATGACTGAGTGCCGTGGGCGGCGTAGGAGGACTGGACTGGTACTGGTGCTCTGACGGCATGTGCATGCAGCATGTGTGCATGGTATAGGATCGAGACCTTGAGTTCAAGATTTAGTCTGCGCAAGCACGCATCAGGTAGAAATCAACGTGCCAAAAGTAGGACTATTACGGGGGGGCATACTATACCCTTTTCCGGTAGTCTTCATTCTTCTGGGCGCTCTGCGCCCCTTCCACGGACCCCATGCAGTACAAGGCTCCGCCCGCCCCATCGGGATTTCCGTACCCTTGGGTGTCATTCACCCTTTCGTGAGGTGCCATGCCTGTCAAGGCGATGTGCATCTGGGGCTACATGCTTCGGAGGGTGCTCCGCACTCCTGCCAGCAATTCCACATCTACCTCTGTGGGATCCCACGCCACCTTTCGCATTCCACGCTTCTCGGTGATAGGTTCTTGTCTCCGATGCTCTCCGTGGGTTCGCATCGCAGGCGCCCCCCCTCTGTGGGGTCCTGTGCCCTGTCGAGCACTCCGCATCTGTCTCTGCTTGAGACTCCAATACTTGAAGTTTGGGTTGTCGGGCTACATGCTACCCCTCCATGGACACGCCCAATCTCTCGGTCGCTGATTATTCTTGCATGGAGATGTACGTCCTCTCGAACGCCATGGTGTTATCCTTCACGGATATGTCTTGTTCCCTCTATCAGTGTGCGTTAAATTCGCACCCACGACAACCAGCAACGCGCCCGCTCCCACTGTGCGGGTGCAAATTGGCGAATCGAGTCATGCGCAGCCGTAGCAGTGTGCTCTTACTGCTGCCGTGCAGTCTTGCTTTTTTGGAAGCCAGCACAAGCCGACCTCGGCGATCGAACACCTTGTCGACGAAAGCATCCGCGGCAAGTGAATCCAGTCCGGATGCATCACTGAGCAGCACAATCATATCCGCAAAAGAGCACCAGAAACGAGCGAAAAACAGAATATCCTTGCGTGTTTTCTTCAAGTAATTATCCTCACCAACGTTGTCGACAAAGTGCCGCATCAACCGGGGGGTGTGGAAACGCTAGAGCTTAGTGTGCGACTATTGGATTAAAGCTGTCCTTCTTATGTCTTTACTAAGCAACCAACACACGTGAGTGGCAACGACATCCTCTCTCAAATGCCCCCTCGAAGCGACACGAAGACATTGTCGCGGCTCGCTGGGACCGCCTCCGGGAATCACTCGAGCCCCACGGGAGCCAGGCGATCATCGCCGCACCTCCCACGACCTCAACATAAAGAAAGCTCAGAGCTAACAGGCAGCAGCACTGCCATTTTTTGTCCCTCGAGTGGCGCAGCGTAACTCGAGATAAACATTCAAGCAAAATACAGCTTTCAAGTGTGGGTACTACTAATCTTGTGATGTCATGCGTCGTTATTTACGGTCGAGGTCTCGCAAACAGCGACAGCCGCCGCGCCCTTCGAGGGCGACCACATATTTCTGGGCCACCCAAGCGGCATAACCATCCAGCAGTACACAGTGGTACCAGGCACAAGTTCGTGAAATCATGTACCAGGAAGACGTGTAATACTAGTATGATAGATACCTGTTAGTGATTGACCCCAGCAGACTTGCGTGGGAGCACGTGCAGCACGTAACTGCACCCACCATCACTGGCAAGGAGGGAACTTGATGAGACATGAAAACGAACAAAAGTGCCTCGTCCCCAAGCCCGCCGAGGGTGACCCGTTCCGCCCCGATGAGTGCCCGTTCGTTTCCCTTCCTGATGGCGTGCTGTGTACAGCGCGAAACCTGGCGATCTCGCGGAGCGCCAAGCAAGCGGCGACATCGTTATAGCCGCCACAGCCGTCTTGACTCTTAAACGGCCACAAGTCGGTGTCTGCAAGAGCAACCAAAGAGCCGTCGCGAATAGGGCCCAGTCCTCTGGGTATGCAAGGTTATCCGCCCCACAAGCGGTTCTAAGCAGGATGCGGCTGACCCTTCATGTGACTCGCCGAACACCGGCGTTCCGCGCTTGGTTCAAGCAACGTTCATCTGGTTGGAAAAAACACGGCGCGCATCGTCCCGGCATTGTCGGGATGCGAGTGTCCACTGTCATGCGAACTACGGCTATACATGACATGAGGACACCCCCCCCCCCCTGATCCCTACAGCTCGAGAGGTTTTCATTCGGCGCGGAAGTTCCGCGCCGAACAGTTTTGGCGAAAATGCGCCATGATAACAAGGAACGTCAATCCCACTGCATCGACACGCGCATAAATTGATGGCATTCAGGGGCCCGGGACAAATCATGAAAAAGCCCCCATGCATGAAAAAAATG
>JBBMHQ010075409.1:0-12346 GCA_037834295.1 Postelsia palmaeformis
CCTCCACGTTACCGAAGACGACGTCTCCGTGCCTGTCGAGCGTTTGGACGTCGACAAGATGCTCAGCCACCGGTCCGTGCGAGCCCGAGGTGGAGTCATCGCCGTTTTCTACTACTGTAAGAACACTGAAAGGCCTCCTGCGGCCATTCTTGGAACGCGAATCGGGCCTCCTTCGCTCTGGTCAACACATCCTTAACTACTGGGGGCCGGCGCGCCCCTGCAATGTCAGCAGGCGAACAAGGCGTACAGCCGTATGTGTGTGGGTGCCGCTCAGCGCGACCTCACTCGTGACAAGGCCGCCCGTTTCCTGCCTCCTGGAGACAGCCACCTAACAATCGCTAAACGTGGATTCGTCAGTTATGTGGCACATTCTACCCGATAGAGCTTACGTCTGGTCCGTGGGTCAAGACTACCTCTGGTGGTTCGGCAACAGAACACGTTCTCACTCTCAACTCCTGGAAAGTACGTCATTCGCGTCCTGTACGACCCCGGACCTGTCAATCTCAGGCGGTCTTCTTCTCGATATCTTACGGCTGTCGGGGTCGTTCGCGCTGTTTATAAAGCACCAATAAACCCCTATCATGCAAGGTATTCCACGCGACGTCGACAAGTCCCGCGGAGTGGAAGTAACTCACTCTGCTGACTTGGACATGTCCCCGTAGCCGATTCCATCCATTTGGTAGTTAACGGGGCTGGGTCTGATTGTGTCAATGCTTTTGTGACTCGGTTGATTGGTTAATTTGTTGGTGTTTTCGTTGTTGGACTTTTCATGAACTTCTCAGTCGTCACCCTGTTTTCACGGCAACCGGCTCCTGAGTTGTTGTACCGTTGGAGCACACGACGGAATAAATCCCCGCCTCCTTGCCGTCACGCGTCTCTTTCTACGATTAGTTTCACCCCCTCTTCGAGAGCGGCGGAAACGATCGTTTGTTTCGTGTTGCCTTCGTGCGATATGTGTTTTGGGCAGCGCGGGTAGTTTGGTAGTTCGTATATATTATCCGTCCTTTGCCTTACGGTAGGCCATGTAAACGAGCTTTTGATACGCATACTGCGGTGCGGGTTTACCGATACCTCGGTCTGACCACGCGTCGGCCCCTGCGTCCCCCCCCTCCGCCTTCTTGGTACACCCAAGCCGGCCGAGGGGGCAGATTTCGTTTCTCGGCGACCTTTCGCGTTTCGGCTTCTCCCGCTTGATATTACATAGGCCGTGACGAGGTCTGCCCTTCGTATGTTTTGTGTCTCTACTGCGTTGCGCGATCATTGTTGGATGAATATCCCACGTGTCTGTTCCATCCTCTCTACCAGGTACAGCGAGATCGGGTCTTGGTAGCTTTCGGGTTTTCCCCTATATTGGTTTCTCCATTGAAAGTATGCTCACTGTTCGAGTGAGCTGCGCCCCGCCATTACGTGATGCGTTACATTACCCCCTCTATTGTTTTCGTTTAATTTTCGTACCTCCGAAGTGCCCCGAGCTTTCGCAGAGGGTATGACATTGTTGATTGTTTTCCTTCGTCTTTCGATCTCAAGTATTTTCAGTTAACTAATGGTGCATTGCTTGACTAGCATTATTATTATTATTATTGTAGAGTATGTGCAAGGGGGTCTTCGCCGTGGCGGGCTGTCGCCCATCTGCGGCCCCGCGCATGCCCGCAATGGCTAAGGGCGTTCCGCTATGCAACTCGAGGTTGTTAGTGCGACAGTACTGCCAAGGGGTGCATAAAAAGACCAGCTTGAGTGAGAGGAAGAAAACGCTGCGAACACAAGAAAACCAACCATTGCCATCCGCCACCCGGCACAACAACGCATAATTCGTTCGTACAGCAGTAAGCACCAATACAAAGTACAACGTCCGAGACGCTCCGCGTCCTTACTGTATACCTCGTATACAGATAGATGCTAAACACTGCAGTCGATCGAATCAGTCGACAGCACGAAGCGCCGGCGATTACGTTGGTGCAGAAAGCTCAAAAGCGGCAAGCAGCAGCAACAGCAACACTGCAGTCGATCAAGTCAGTCGACAGCACGAAGCGCCGGCGATTACGTTGGTGCAGAAAGCTCAAAAGCGGCAAGCAGCAGCAACAGCATGGCGTACAGGTACATATCATACGAACACTAAGCCGGCACGAGACCTCCGCCGAAACGCCAAATGCATGTCAATTGCGAGACGGTACTCGTATCGCTTCCAAAGCAAACGGATCCGTTATTCAGCTTCAAGATGCGGAGACACATCACCTAGAGGAGTTGACTTGCATTATTAACCATGCTTACGAGGGTCCGCAGCAAAAAACGTATCGCTGACATAGCAGCAGCAGAACAGCGCAGCAGCAGCACATACATACATACAGTAGCAGCAGCAGTAGCACAGCATACACACCCGAGGCTGCCCCTGGCACAACAGTCGAGGCAGGGGAGCCCGGTGGCCTTAGAAGAGGAAAGGTATCTATTAATTATATATAGACAGAGCGATGTCCACTTATAACTTCATTACAGCATGGCTTCTAATACCAACCTGTTGAGAAAATATACCAGGTACCAGGTACGAACCTCACGTATTTCAAAATCAACTTTTGCTAACTCCCTTCGTGCAACGTAAAAAAAAATGTATCTCTCACATACTACTCCGAAATCACTTTGCAAGCTGCCTTCGTGCAACATTCTAAGATCTTGTCCTTTGCGACGTCATGTTCGAAACACGCATGTGTACCTGCCCTCCTGCGCTTTGAACATCCGGTCCGCGTCATCTAGCGCTGCTTGATCCGATTTCATCGAAATAAGAGTATTTTGAGGTATTGAGGGGTTCACGCAATCCTCTCTACTTTTGTACACTACATGCATGCGTCGCGCTTTTGACTATATGCAGACAACAAAGCAGTACCTTCCTCTATAGCTCTGCAGCACCATCCTCCCTACTTCCTTCTACCGCAGCACACTCCTGTACACACAATCATGCACGCTTGACACGAGACAGTATCTCCCCTGGACAAAGCTTGTTTGTCCCGCCGCGTGGTTGGTCGAGATCGTACTTTTTACGGTTACATGAAGAAAATCCGCCGCAAATGCTGTTCACAGCTACTCGTACAGCAACCGACTTCATCTCTCGTCTAACGAGGATGAGCAGCGACGCTCGCTACACCATCTCGTTGGTGGCCCGTGACGATGATGATAAGTTTCGGCGCGAAGGCCTTTTCCCGAGCAAAGACAACTCAACTGCATGCAGCAGTGGAAGAAAGAAGCCTGTCTGCAGCACCTGTTGTGAGACAACACAAACCACCATCGCCGCAACGCGGAGATTCACGAATAAACTGGTCGGATGCGTCACAGGCAGAACAAGTTGACCGAAATCTGACTACACCTCCAACAATGCGCGAAATCGGTCAATGGGTTGAACGCGTCTATCTGTCTGACTCGGAACTATCAACCCGGCCGCGAGAGACGAGTTAACCCGTGTTCTTCACATAGCTAGTTATGTACCTATTTATCCCTATTTTACAGAGTACACTCGGAGTATCGAGTGATTTCCGTAATCCGAGTACTCCGAGTATTACAGTTCTGGTCACCTAAATACTCGGAGTACTTGGAGTAAGAGCAGTACTCCGAGGGCTGGAAGTATGAGCAGTACTTAAAGTCGGGTACAAGCAGTACCCCGAGTACAAGCATCTAGAGTGCTCGGAGAACGCCGAGTATCGCGGGTATTGGACCCAAGGATGCTTCATCCGAGTAAAATACATCGACTAATACTCTGGCCCGGAGTACCTTGGAGTATAAAGCCTTGAAATACTCCGAGTATTACTCGTACCTCGGAGTATGAAATCCTGAGATACTCCGAGTATTGAAGTATTCGCAGTCCGAAATACCCAAATACTCAATAAATCAAAGTACGAGCAGTACAGGATCCCCAAATACTTCAAGTATGGAAGCATTTCAAGTATCGAACCCCAAAAAACTCGGAGTACAGCCGTACTCTAGAGTATCGAACCCCAATAAACTCCGAGAACAAGCAGTATCTAGATTACTGGACCCCGAAACACTTGAAGTAAAAGCAGTATCTAGAGTATTCAGTCCTGAATGACTTGTATTCCAAGCAGTGTCTAGAGGATCGAATCTCGAAATACTTGAAAACACGGGCAGTATCAGAAGTATACTTGACACAGAGCTCCCCCGCTGTTAAGAAGTTCACTCATATCAATTTTGGGAACGCATGTTTTGTGTCACGAATAACAAGTTATTGCTGAGAAACTCTGCAAAGTCGTTGGTCTCGTGAGAGCTCGAAGCTGATATCTCACCACGAATAAGAGAATTCATCGCATAAGGATGATAAATTTGCAGGGTTGGGTGCTATACTAAATACCATATATATTCATGATATATCAGCCAGTAGTAGACTGTGCTCAATGGCGACAACTAAATAAAAAGCCGAGCCTCGATGCCAAAGTAGCGTTTCTTACTTTTAAAAAAGCGGAAGCCTTTTTCTGTAGCTCAAGCACAGACTTGCAATACACTTAACCTGATAAGAAGCGAGTCAATAAGAAATCCAGGCTGAGATTGAGAGGAGCATGAAAAAATCGAGAATCGTTGTCTTGAAATTAGTTTATGAAGTATCTCCTCTCGAAGAAGAAATCCAGCCCGGACCATATTTCTTGTTTCTTATAAGGTGCCCTATACTCTATATGCCATGAGCTGTTATTTTTCGTATTTTTGCAACTTCGAAAATCACCAAAAACCCCAAATAAATGCTCCGAGTATACTCGATACTCCGAGTACGTATCGAGTAATTTTCGAACTCCGAGTACTCTAAATATTAGAGTACTAGTGGCCTAAATACTCGGAGTACTTGGAGTATGAGCAGTACTGAAGGCCCAAAACCTCTGAGTTCTGAGAGTATTAGCAGTACTTTTACTCAAGTACAATCGGTAACCGAAGTACAAGCATCTAAATTATTACTCGGAGTACTCCGAGTATAGCGCGTATTGAACCCAGGAATACTTGATCATCCGAGTCAAATACTCGAAAAATACTCTAAACCGAAGTACCTTGGAGTACAAAACCTCGAAATACTCCGAGTATTACTCGTACCTCGGAATATGAAACCCTGAAATACTCCGAGTATAGAAGTTTTCGCAGTACGAAATAAATGCCGAAGTACTCCGAGTAATTAAAGTAGGAGCAGTACAAAATCCCCAAATACTTTAAGTGAAACGAGAATTCTAGAGCAATGAACCCCAAAATACTTGGTGTACAGCAGCAGTATTTGAAAGTATCGAACCCCAGAACTCTCCGAGTATAAGCAGTATTGAGAATAATACCCGGAATACTCCGAGTACGAGCAGTATCCCGGAGTATCAAACCCTGATATACTCCGAGTACACGAAGTACCTGAAGTAATTTATCTCCGATACTCGTTTCTTTACTCCAAGGTACTCGGCGCATCTATCTGCTCCTTCCCATATTGATGTCTTACGAGTATCGTCTGACCTTTGTTATGATCATGCGGCCAGCGGGACACTTGGTATCCGTGTGCAGGTCTGCCTACTAAGTCGGTACTCGTTGGTACTTACATGTGTTGCTTGCTTAGAGATACAAGAACAGCTTAATTCATTTCGTGCATGACGGAGACTGGGGCCACGCTCCTCGTGGCTCTCTGGAAAACCCCCGGTTTTACACCCAAGATACGCCATCCAAGTACTACAAATACGATCCCAGTGCCTGAACCCAGGTGATTACCGGGTTTAAGCCTCATATAAAGCAATATCATAACACCTTTGCTCAGGACCCAATCCGGCACACTTTTCTGTCGATGACCACCACAATTACAGCCGTTCTTCGTGCAGATACGTCTCGTACGGCATTTGCATTTTCCGTTATCACTGCTGCTGCCGTCTCCATCATCCTCGTGTTTGTGTTGGTAAGTTCGACATCGTTTTCATTTCATTATCCTACCAGCACGGTCGTCTGACCTCTGCTCTGACACCTCGATTCCACACACCTCATCCTCTCGATTAAAGTGATAATACTGCCGACCGTTCATTCGGATACTTCGGCGTCCGATCCTGCGGGCACTCCTTGCACCCGTGGCATTTAGATATTTAGTACTACTCACAATCGCACTTACTCGCAACATTTAGGCAGTATTTGGAGGTTTGGAGTTGAGTAGTACTCACTCCCAGTCACTCGCAATGTTCAGGCCGCAAGCACCCTGATAGTCTCAGCATTCAGAGTACGAAAGTCGCTCGACACGGAAACAGCCGATACTCCGAATTTGGTCCCTCTGCTGTGCGTTTATTGTATCACCCGCAGATTGTATTGCATCGTACTGCTGCGACCAACGACTAATAAAGTTGCAGTGTGAGATTTCAGAGAGGGAGCAAGCACATCAAATAAATATTGCACAATTCATCATTTTAACGTTTATTCAGGTTCTACATAAAGTGACTTATTATAAAAAAGCACGGGGCCACAATTGATGTCGATCCTATGTATTAGCCCACCTAATATAGCTCCTACTCGTATGTCATCAACAGGAATCTGGCCCGACCGCCGTGGGGGCGGGAGGACCTTTTATTCCCTAGTAATAATATATCTAAGGCCGACCTGTTCCGTGGGGGGAACTGCGTGAGGAGCAGCAGCAGCAGCAGAACAACATGGCCGCTACACGTGGCAATAGCAGCAGCAGCACATCACGCATGCCCGAGGCCGCCCTCGACACAGTAGTCCAAACAGGGGAGCACGGTGGGGCACGACGGGGAAAGGTAAAACGGCATCCCCGATGAAGTTACTTTGTAGTAGTCACGTTGTGGGTTCGAGTCTCACCGAGTGCGTGCTCGTGATATGAGGGACTTTTTCTTGCGTAAAACCTTCACGAGCGGAAAGCGCAAGAGCGTGAGATAGCATAATAAATCGATGAATAATCGACGAACATTGGGAATGCGGAGCCCTGTGCGCGATAAAAATGAAAGCACCTACCGCGGTGGAGAAGGATGGCGACACATGTGACCACGGCTTATTCAGAAGCTGGAAAGTAAAGTGAGATTGAAAATAAGTATACATAAAGGTAACCGACCACACCTTCGAGGCTCAGCAACGAAACATGTCGCAGATTGACCTACACGCCTAAGGCTGCCCCAGCACGGCCGTCGGGGCAGACCAGCACGGTGGGGCACGACGAGGAAAAGCATAGTCACACCCTCGAGGGTAGGCAACGAATTCTATTGCAGGCTGACCTACTCCGCGAGAGGAGCTGAGTGGGGGTGTAAAAGAACCACAACGTCGGCGTCGTACCTCCTCGTAACCCAAACACGTATGTAGTCGTTCAAAACTCGTTTTTTTAGCGGTTTCCTGGTATATATAACGGAAAAAAAACGTCTTCACGACACAACGGAAACTACACGCTTCATGTTGTGCTGCCAGCTGCATGTACAAAATCTCAAAATCGTAGACACCGTTTGTACTTCCACCACGGTATCGCTCCTCCCGCGGCGTAGGCTCATCCGATTCGATCGAAACCAAAGACCCCTTTTCTTCTCTGCCTCACGGAGCCTGGTCGCCGGGCGCGCACAGCGACCGATGAGGCTTGCGACGCTCGTGTTGCGACTATATGCTATTTACGAATAACTGTCAACCTTTTGACGGGAAACTCATACTTTCACATGGAAAAATAGTACGAACCATTAATACAACCCTTCTTCCTGCAACAACGCCCAACCCTCAACGCACGCGCGACGGCGGGGCATGAGACCGGTCACCCCAGCCCGAATTTCCCACACTCTTGCCGCCATGAGTTGTCAAAAGCCGCGGAGGCTGCGGCCTTTCCCGTTAAGGCCAAATGAGAAGTGGTCAATCTGGGTGCTGGCATCGAAAACGCATTATGTTCGCCGTCACGGGCGAGCATAGACTGACGGCGGTTGACGAAATATTGGCCCCTTGACGGACAGCTGTCAAGGATATCTCAATGCTAAAAACTAATACCAGCGTATATTTAGAAGAGGTTTTCACAAGGCAAAGGTATACGCCTGGCGTGTCAAAGATAGGCCGTCAGCCAAAATCTTTGGCCACGAGGCTGTGATAGATCACGTACCGGTAGTTTGCAGGTCGTCGAACACAGTATCGACCACTCAATGACAAGTGGTCCAACTCACAGGTGACGTATCCGGAATGTTTATTGAAAAATGAGCACGGCACACACGGCCAGCCGTCAACCATGGCACACAGCGCAAGCACGCCCGAGGCCGTCCCCGACACAGCAGTCGGGGTCGGGGATCACGCTGAAGCAGGTTCGTCTCGTAAGGTGCCAGCACGAACGGCGTTCACAAATATGTCCAAGAAACGCTGACGAGCGTTCAGGGTACAGGACCAATGATATGAGGTTTCCTTCTTCCGAGAAAGTTGTGAGTGATCAATGTTGAAGATCATGTTGCACATTGTCGGATGACAAGATACATGACAATATAATAAATACCCTTGTATGTATATTTGTAGGAGTGTAGGAAGATATTTCCCAGGCTGAAGTATTTCGTGTTTTCTTACCTCTGTGAAGTAGGCCAGTTTTCTGATGCGTGTCTGAGTAGGTTCGTGTGTAATGGGTTGCACGCTTTGGTCACCGGGGCGACGCTCCTGTCAGGCGTCATGATTTCGCGGGTGGGTGTGTAAATTAAAATTACCAGACCGAGGCGTGGGTGCCCGTGTAGTAGATGCACAGTGGCATGATGAGTCCACTAATGCTCCCACCTATAAATTGTAATCAATAGTATAGTACGCGACTGCGCCTATTTTGACTACAAAGGTTCGCGGCTTATTATGGTGCCAACATTGTCGAGCCGTTAGAGTAGGACTGTAACAGAATAGTATATATAGTGTTCCTCGCTGAGCATAAATACATACTTTGTATCCTTCTAGTACTGCCAGTCCCGTTTGGGGACGCATCATTTGCAACTTGACTGGTTTGTCCCCAAATCGGGACTGCTTAAGGGGGTAAGGCAACGCTGGCATCCAAGCTTGTCTCCTGGTCCCCAGGTCTCGGGTAACTCGAATATCTAGATGTTTCATCGGAGTAGAAAAGAACATGACCAGTTTAAAAGAACGTGGCTAGTTTAACACGCTGCGTTTAGAACTTCGACTGATTCGTGCTTACCGGAGAGCGATGGTGACATAAACGAGGTTCATCACAGCAGATAGTGTTTATCTCGAGATTGATATCCCGCAGGATCTCAACAGAGACCTACACCTTGACTTAGAGGTGCTGCAGTGGTCGGCATTGGTCGAAATTTGGAGTATACAAAATGAGACCAGAAACAACCAACCCCAAATTGAACGTTTGCACTTCACTTGCGAACAGCTTCAGCTCCTCACAGCAAACTGTAACCAGCGAAATTGAGGGGTGCTCCTGGCGGGGTGTGTAACGGCGTCGGGTGCGCCAGATGGCAGTCGTGGTGAGCCAGAAACGACTCACGAGATGTTCTCGCGTATTCGAAGTTACGAGCGAGTGGCACGAAAAATCTCCCGAAAACGCTAAAAACAAAATTATTTCACGCAAGGGAGCATAGCACAATGGCTATACATCACCGATGAAGAAATGGCCTCCACTAAAAGATTGCTCCAGGCGGATGAACATAACTCTTGAGAATTCGTCGAAGAATCTGCGGAAGGAAAAACTACGTTCCTTATGATAGGTGCCTATGTATACGACCGTGAAGAGTTTTTGGGCCCAAAGAAGTGCAAAAGAGGGCTTATAAACTCAGGATTCTAGTAGAGTTGCATCAACTATCACCTCGATTGATTATAATTATGCTTGCCATCCGGCAATGTGCAGCGTGTGGGCTTCAACGTTGATCACCCAGAACATTCCTGAGAGAGGAAATCCCCGGATATAGAGGAAAAACCTATGCACAAGGTATATCTACCTTTATGTCTACCTCCCTTTGTGCTCTAACTACTATACGATGATACTCGATGTGTCAACTATTCTACCTCGACGAAAGACGTTTTTTTTTTGCAAACCCCTTCCTCTAATCCCAAGCCGTATATATGTATATGTTGCCGGAATGCCTACTACGCGTGGGTACTTGACGACGCCTATATTCCTGAGGGTGGGTCCCCTTTCAATCGATAATCTCAGCCTAAAATTATTAACTCTCAATTGTTTGTACACGTTGGGTGCACTGCTTACTGTTGTATCTCGTGCGCACGTACACACCACGAGTATATTGATTGGAATATGATGTCGTCTATATACTATACACTTATAGCTATATACCACAGCTACTTCAACTACTACCATTAATATACTATACGTACTGCTTGTACTACCGTATTAATCAGAAACATTCGTACTACAACGTCGGTCGCCTACTTCTGATGGCACACCCCCGAAGCTCGGTAAATATTATCCCACCTTTCTCACACACTCTGAGCGATTTTAATCGCCGACGATAATATTATTCGTTGGGGATCGCTCCTGGAGCATAATTAATAGTACATGTCCCCGGTGGCTTGTAAGGTGGTCCGCGTGCCCATCATCAATTTCGTGGGTTCGAGTCTCACCGAGGGCAAAAGCTCTCGGGGACTTTTTCTTGCATAAAAATTGATTCAGGGCTGTTTTTAACGACTACTAACATAGCAAAAAACTTGCTACCAGGCATTGAGCACGTCCAAATCTCCAAAAACTTGAGCAAAAGCTCTATAACGCGAAATACTAACTATTTGGCAATATTTGGCGAGTGTTCGCATCAAAACGCCCTCAGGTTTTATTCAAACCCTTACAGCAGCTGCTAGCAGGTAGCCGATCGCACGCCGAGGCCCTCTACAGCAAGAACACTGGCGCAGAGAAGACCCTAGCCACAGCGCATGTACGTCAGAGGTCGGCAGTGCTTCCAGCCCGGCTGAAATCCCATGGAAAAACTGGGGCGGCTGCTGTTTGTGTTTGTTATTTATCACCAGCCTGCACCCACCTCAAAACGATACCCATGTCGCATCCACGCGGGGTTTACGGCCAGCGTCGCCAGCCCTATCTTGGCTGCTGTCAATGGAATCGTGTATCCGCTGTATCTTCCTCTATTACACAAGTTAGAACGTGTCTAGCGTCGGGCGTCGGTCTGGTTTATATCACCTTTTGCATTGTCGTTACTGGGCTGAAATAGTAAATAAAATAGCAAATTCCTCCTTCCATAAATTTGCCAACGAACAGGGAGTGTAATTCCTAGAGGAAAGCTTGGCGGCAAGCTTTTTTTTGCTATTTTGGCGAATAAAAAAAAACAAAATAAGGAAATTTAGCAAAAGTCTCTTGTGTCGTTAAGAACGGCCCTTAGCGGAAAGCGCGAGAGCGTGGCAGTTAGCTACATTCGATGGAAATCGACGAGCAGTGGGAATGCTGAACCCTACGCGCGACAAGAAAGAAAAACACGTACCGGGGAGGGAGAAGGGGCGGCAGTACCCGTGACCACGGTTTGTCCAGAAGGTCGAGGGTGAAACGCAAAAAAAACCCTGAGTACGAGTTATTACAGCAGTAGTAGGCTGGAAGGCGAAAAAAGTGATTAACATCTATATAAGAATGATGGACAAAAAATAATAAAATAAGCTTCAAAAGTCAGTCCAGTTTTAGCGACACACTTCTTTTTGGAATGTGAGTGGCTCGTCCCCGAACGGGACTACTACTGCTGTACGTAGGCTCTGCAGTTTAAAAACCCTTTCAGTGCTGCTGTACTGCAGTCCCGTTTTCGGGGGCAAACCACCAAGAATTTGATTGGACTGTCCCATACATGGGACTGACTTAAAAAGTTAGTCGTGAAAGGGTTATAAGCCGATTTGTACATCATGGCATTATGAATTATCCTTCTGCGTGTTTAGCACATCTATCTATATCTATCTGCTATTTGACGGGGGACCATATTAAATAGAACCTACGGTCCATACAAAAACTTATATAACTAGTATTTGGTCCTATTCACTATGATCCCCGGTAAATAGCAGTCACTTTGTGGTGTGTGTATCACTATATTTTCGACGGCCAGCCTCCTCTCTTTTTCTCCTCTTTTTTCCAATTGTGTTTTGTTTTCACGTGTGATTGGTTGTGAATTTGTGATTAATGGTGGTTGGTTGTATTGACAATTTTGCGTCGGGCTTTTTTCCTGTACGACTTATACGTACGTACGCATATGTGGGCTCCAGGTTCTCGACCAGGCCGTCGCATGGGCATAATCTAATCTGTAGATCTATATTCATTCTGTACGTAGTACGTACCTGGTACCTAGTAAATTATAATACACATACCGGTCGCCCCGGTAGACCAGTGGTCAGCTTCAAAGACCATTGGTATTGGTACCCAAGTTCAAACCCCACCGTGGTGAGACTTTATTTG
>JBBMHQ010075420.1:7100-26118 GCA_037834295.1 Postelsia palmaeformis
ACAAGCCGTGTGGTCACAGGTGTCGTCCCTTCCATTCCCCCCCCCCCCGATGCTAGCTGCCAGCTTGTCGACGACGTACTGCTCTCTAACCCGAGACGCCCAAATCTTTGCACTGATAAAATGTCAAGCTTGTGACTCCGTTCGTCAAAGGACACATGTCCTGGGCAAGCGTAGTGTTGGCGCTTGCGCGCCTCGAAGGTAGAGGCAGCAACTCTATCGTGATCGGCACTTCCTCCTCGTAGGCGTATCTGCGCTCGAGGGTCAGCATGGGTGACGTCCAGACGGATGGAAGTCTCCCTGTACGCCCTATTAGCAGCACCCGGTAGACCTCCTCTCCAGACCACAATGTCCATCCGCAGATGTCGGCCTGCAGTGAACAGTGTGCCACTGTCAACTTGTTGTGGAATCTCCAGCCGCTTCAATGTACGCAAAATCGCGTGGACAAATGGCTGGTGTTGGTTTACCGGCGTCCTTGATCTGCGAAAGATGTGCGCATTACGAGTGTCGACGTAACAACATCGTAGGAGGGACACCTCACTGCCACGTATTCCTCTGTCCCAATGAACCGCCATCCCAGGCCGACACGATCTTCTGCGGGAATGACCCGGAGTGCGTCCGTTGGTCTCGCCCGAAGGCATGCCGTGGCTCCTGCCCTGTGGAGGTCTCTACAGCGAGCCTTGATGAGGGCTTCGGTTTCTGTTTCGCCTATCAGGTCGCCTGGCCCGGGGGGAGGTGCTGTCTACGAGAGCTCCTCCAGCGAGGTGGCGTGGGCAGCGTGCCGCCGTTGCTTGACCAGCTTGCCCAAAATTTAAAGAACTTTGCGTGGGTTCGTGGTGAAAGCGTCGTTTGCATTCAGCATGTAGGCCTCTGGAGGTCTTGGGGCCAAATCTCCCTTGGCACCGAGACCTCATTATCATCGAGATTCAGAGACGATACCCACCATCGGCTCCTGTGGCACTCCTCATGTATTCCTGATGGCTCGCAAGGTTTTCCACAGCTGAACAATGATGTTCGACTCTAGGGGATACCTCCTCAACTTATCGCCTAACAAGCCTGTGAGGCCTGGTAGAACCTCACGCAAGGTCCCCACCCTGTTCCTGATGGATGCCGCCATTCTCCTTGCTTCTATCGACGGCAGCTCCAACCCTCCAGTTCCCGTAGAAAACCATGCTTAGACTTGTTGGTAAGGTTTAAGAGTCCGACTGTTCGGGCGCCCCTTTAGGAAAAACGACTGTACCCCCTTGGCTCCCGGTACTTCGGTGACTTTCTCGCACGCCGTTGTCCCCCTTTGTACATGAGTTGAAATACAATCTCGGGTCTAGATTCCTTTCGAGATAACTCGTCCGTTGCCTGAGAGATTCGACAGTAATGGGGGCCGCAATATATGTATATGTATGACGTGTTAGCGAGGCAGCGCGCACGGTGGTCGCGCCCCTATCGCTCGTCACCTCCAATGCTCGCCCTCGCACATAGACTTCCATGCCGATCGGGACACCCACCACCGTCACCCCTCTTTTGTCTGCAATGCGGGACTCAACGTATCGAAGGAGTGAAATCTCCTCCACCGTCGGGGCATGCCCTTTAGATCGTAATGCCACTGTTTTGATGGCGTTAACCACAATGCCGATGTCATCTACCTTTCGTCGGAGGAAGACGAATGCTCTTATCGTTCTGGCCGTGATCGATTTAAGGCCGAAAGAGACATCGTCCATGTACGAGAAGGCTCCCACTCCTTCTCTCTCGAATTCCAGCCGGAATTCCTTCAGCCTCGGTCGCAACGCCAAGCAGAATGTTGCTGGTCGCATGGGGTCCCCTTGCTGGACACCGCTGGAGTATACGATCGTCCGGGTCTTTTTGAGTCCATAAGGAAGAACACTTCGGCTGGTCTTGTGCCGTAGCACTTGGCCACTAAGGGCGTGAGCGCTGGCACGATGTTTCCACCTTTTCTAGCAACGCCATTCTCTTTACCGCATTGAAAGCTTTGGAGAAGCCTATGCTAACAAGCCAGTTTCCCGTCTCGTGTAGCATCCTAGCACTCAATACCACATACTTCACTCCGCCGGGTACGGTGACCCCAAACTGCCTCACCTCCAGGTTAACCTCCTCCAATCGCGATCGCCACTTGTCGCATAAACCCTGCGGTGATGAGCTTCGTCGATGCCATACCCACGCCAACCGGACGGGATCTTTCCCCCAACGTAGTGATATACGACTTCAGGAAGAGTTGACAGAACTCTGGTAGGAATGCGTCCTGCTCGTTGACGAATTTCGGTCAGAAAGCTGTCATACCAATTCCGAACTTCTCTCCGCCGATATCGGTTTGAATGACGGAGTGTAGATTATAATATTGTTCGCCGTCGTGACCGGGGTCTACGAGGGCGCTCTGGGAGTTGATAACGTCGAGGAGCACCTCGGAGGCATATTCATCATCGAGAGTCCACAGAGGGGCGTTTCTATCTGCCACATTGGTGGCACTAGCCACCACTGCGGCCGCAACCGCCGCAGACATGGCGGCGTGATTTTCGGGAGGAAACTTGATCACCAAAGTGTGCCACGTCTCCTCGTATCCAGCTGATCGTGGTTCTGCAAATAGCTTGCGTGCTGCCACTTTGACTCCTCCAACGTGAGGGCACGCCGACGACCCTTTTCAAAGGTTCGCCTCGTCCGAGACACCCTGGGCGGTATCCCGTTGTCCATGACCCTCTCTCTCAGTGTACGGCATCAGCTAGAGGAGCAGGAGCACTACGTCCCCGCTCTCCAACAGTGCGAACCTCTGTCGCCTCTTTCTCCGGCCTTCCGGTGAGTACAGCAGGGCTGGCATCAGGTGCCATACAATTAGCGCCAAAACAAGCGAGTTCGTCGTTTCCGAGTTCCGGTTTGGCCGGTGCTCTCCTGTATCGTGGTTGAGGATGCCAGAGGCGTGAACCCTCAGGCGCGTATGTGCTCTTGCCAGCTGCGGCTGTGCTGTCCTCCAGGTTACCAAGCTTCACCTCAGGTCCTCCTTAGAATTGGCACCGAGTAGGGGGCATATCCCCAGGCTGTTTGGGTTCCAAAGGTACCTTACCCCCCGGCTGCGTATGTCGTCATCACCGATGGTCCCCCTTCCCATCCGCGCAGGCCGATTGCGAAGACCCATATCGGCTTCGACCACTACCTCTAGTACGTCTCGTCCGGGATGCCAAGCTCTGCAGTCGGCGGCTGGACAGAGGAGTAGTGTCGATACCGTGCCTCTAGCTAGGCCCTCTGCCACACAACGAGCGTGGAGCACGTGTCGCCCTCGCCCACCCACATATAGAACTTACCACCCGGTGCCTTAGCTTAGGTGTTACAACGTAGACCCCGCATGCCACTCCACTTGAGGCGTCGTCGATGAAAGCCCGGGTGTGTGTACCGTTCCCAGTTCTCGTCGCCTGCATCCTGGGGGATCCTCGTGCCGTTCTCTGCGCCTCTCTGTCCACTTTTTTGAGTCGCTTCTCTCCCTACACTTGCCTCACCACCACTGGTTTGCGTTCCGCCGGTTTTCCGCTTTTTCTCTACCTTCCTTTTACATCCCCGCCTTTTTACTAGCTTTGCAACTTGTACATGTCCCCGCCCCTCTCGTCCTCTCCAATGTTCCTGATCTTTCGGTCCGCCTTGCTCCGTCCTCTCCTCGCGCTCTCCACGTTCCTCTCGCTCCCCGTTCCCTCCTCTTCCACCGTTCCCCCCGCTACTCCTGCCCCTGACGTCCCCCCTGTACCCCTTTCTCCCCCTCGATTTTCCAACGTGGGCTCCGTCTCATTTCCTCCCGCAAGCTCCCCTGCTCCAGTCGCCTCCTCCATTCTATCCGCTACCCCCGCCTCTCCCACTCTTCCTTGAGCCCCTGTTCCACTTTTCCTTCCCGTTCCCCTGCCTAACCACCCCTACCATTCCCATTCCCTGTTTCCCTTGCTCCTTGCGTACTCGCTTCTCATCGGCCATCTCCGTCCCCTTCCTGGCCACCCAACAACATTGCTGCACTAACCCTTTCCTCGGCTACCCCCTCTCTCGTTGCTCTCGTGGTTCCCTTTGCTCCCCCCGTTCCCCTCACCTCCCCCGTTTCCCCCACTCCCCCCGTTCCAGTCGCCCCCGCTCGACCCCCCACTCCTCTGGCCCCTCTCACCACCCCCGCACTCCTCGCTTCTTCCATCCCCTCACCCTCTTCCCAGGTTTGCTGATGACGGTGGCACACTACCCCTCTACCTTGGTTGTTCGCTGCAAACTCTTCCTGCACTGGCTGCTCGTGATTTCCCCCCAAACTCCCTGGATCGACCTCTTTTATCCCTCGCGAACGCCCCTTCCCCCCCCCCCCATTTCTCGCAACGGCCACGTCGGGTGCTATCGACGGGGTACAGGAGGCGGCAAAACATTGCCAATGGTTGCTGTGCGTGTTTGTCCGCCGGTTTGACGTCTGGTGCAGAGCGTTGGGGCCTGTTTACAAGGGTTTCCAGCGATATATATGGTAAGGCGTTATCTCTGCGGTATCCAATATATATTGAAATTGAAAGATTGGAATGGTCAGTCTTCGCTCATCAATCTGTTCCAAGGGACCATAGTAAACAGGACCAAGTATTGGTAGTGAGAATGGCGAAATAGGCAGGGTTTTATTTGTATCGTGAGTCCTGCTGAATACTGGTATTGCCCCACGCAATAGTAGGTTGAAATATCGGCCGCCCAAACTGCCGGCCCAATCGCGATTTTTCCCCCAAAACCCTGTTTTATTTCACGGCATTTCCAGCGTCCATCATTGATTCCTGGTATATTTTTCCGAAAATGACTGGCGTCGCAGGCAGGGCGCGACATCATGAAGAGCAAGGTCATTGGTTCGATTATCGCCTTCAACCTTACTGAAAAAATAACAGGTGTAATTAGTCACGATGAAGAGCCTGTTCAACTTACTCGTTTACCAGATGGGAATACCCAGGAAGCATGCGTAAGAGCACTGCAATGCGGTACCGAGAAAGTCGGACCCACTATGTGGATACTCAGAGTGTCATCGGGGTTCTTGAGTTAGTTGAAGTCAGGTAGAGTGGAGAAAGTGTGGTGGAAAGCAAGTGTTAAAGTCTTACTCTTCTTTCCGTATAGCGTGTTGTACACCACTTTTCGTCTACCTTTCCCACACAATTGCAGACAGATGATTGGCCTGGGGCTCATACCGCCCCGAAATGTGTGAAAACCCCGACTTCGGGTACACCATATTTTGGTTGAGAGTCGTCAAGCCGGCGGCCTCCGCCCATTGAGTTCGAGCGCAAGTTCAAACACGATGATATTATCAACCTGTTATCGACGATTAGTCGTCATATATTCAACATGGATCCCCAGCCCAGTACGAAACTATAAGTGTTACAGGTACAAAGGCTACCCCGTATACTGTACGTACAACAATACACTGTCTAACCACGTCATGCCCAAAAATAATACATGATATTCTCTGGTATGAAGCACTTCTGATCTTGACACCACACCCCACGCTTTCTATTAATACTATTAATAGCATATTTTGGTTTTTATTCGTTAAGCATCACTTTCACTTTCCCGCTCAATTTGCAGGAGGTTTGACCCTCAGCGGTCCTTTTCTGGACAAGCCGTGGTCGCAGATGTCGTCTCTTTTTTCCCCCGGTGTAATGTGCCTTCTGCTTTGTTCGCGCACAGGCTTCAGTATCCTCACACTGCTCATCAATTTTCATCGAATGTAGCTAACTCACGCGTTCACGCCTTCCGCTATTTTTTTCTATGAGTATCCACTCGGTGATACTTGTGCACACATATTGATTTTTGTACCCACGCGACCCTGATACTGAGTAACCGGGGTGCCCCGTCTATATGCGGCTTCTTCATTCCTCGTACATCACAACAACGATGAGCAACAAAGGTCTGGAAGCCCCTCAGACGGAGAGACGTGGCCGCATCGCCAGTGCCATGAATAGCAGCTGAAAACAGACGAGCTACGTAAGTTTACAAGCGACGAACCATCTGCGGACCACCAAGTGAACAGTCGGGAGCGGCTACGTGCACAAATTTATACACGAACACTCAGTACGAGACACTGCACGACGTGTCACAGTGTCGTCGTGATCCATCAGCCAGTGAAAGACCCGCATGGGTATCGGCCACTACTCGTACGAGTTACCCGTCACGAGTACAGCAGTGGGCGTGTAAGATACCGACCGAATGTCTTTGTCGCGATAGACGTAACGGCGGTTACGTCGTAGCGAGTTCCCCGCATTTACCTCATGCGCACAGTGCATACGAGTACTATTAATACAGTAGTGCAATATTTATTTATTTTTTGTCGGTTTCACGCTTTTTGTTACCCTTCGACAACCGAACAAATTATTTTTTACTATCCTTCCTTTTTTGTAGCAGCGCCTTCACTTTCGCCGCCGTTGCTGGTTCGAGCAAGATACAGTGCGTACACCACACACTCTGTTCGGGGATTACACGGGACAAGGCGGATTGCCTCTGTTGCGTGGAATATACGGCATGATCAACCGTGTGGTGGATGCAGAGAAGATGGACAGTGATCGTGTGGATCACACTTGGGACAGAGGGCGCTTGAGGGTGAGTCTAATCTTGGTCCGTACCAGGGATATTACGGTTTGATTCGACAGCAACGCGGAAATCCATATAACACCCGGAGACATTGTGGAAACATGCCAGAAAACGTAAGACGCTGGTGGCGCGAAACGACAAACGAGGGCCATCGAATCAAACGTGATGTACGACACCAAGCGAATAACTTATCGTGTTATGGAGAAAAGGTGACAGGATCATCTGCTAAATATGCCCAAGAAACACAAACGCAGACGATGAAACGCCTCCCGTTAGATATACGTCGCCCGGAACTGCCCTGTGCTGTGGCCACGCCTGCTACATAACCGAACTCACAAAACCGAACTAGCTCGCGATGCAGCACAGACTACAGGGTGCGGGGTATACTTTGAAGTAGAATGGTTACTTCGGTAACGGCAACGCGGTACAATCGTGTTGGACACGCGTAATTGGTCGGCGAGTAGAGTGCAGTACAGCATAGTTTCCAGCCGTCCCCTCGGAAATTAGGACGTGGAGGAGTCGACAAAGCGTTCCCCCAGCCACGGCGTACGCACACTAGCTACCACTGACGCACCCATGAACGTACATGCGTACCATCTGCACCTATGTATGTGACTTCTCACTAACGCGTGTACCTGGCGGCACCTCAGCTATAACCTACCGATTGACGCACCTATGCCAACTCTAAAGCCAGTCATTATTCCGACATCTGTCTGCTGTGTTGATCAGGTGCCAGTAATTTAAAGGCTGCGCCTAGCGAAAGTTGTACATGATGATCCATGTGAGAAATGTACAGCTACTTCACGAATAGCGTTAGATCTGTGCATCATGGATCACGATCAGTTGCCATGCTCGACGTTCTCACTCCCACTGGGGAGCCGGGGAGGGGGGTGTTTGGTCACTGAAAAAAACGCTTTTGTTTTTTTTCAAGTACACAATGGGCAATGGGCACTCCGTGGGCATCGATGGGCACATGCCCATCTCACCATTTTTGTTCAATACTTCGTATGATATACTGACAATTTCTGCAGCGATTGTTTTTTATAATCGCTGAGTATTATCAACAGTAAAAATTGAAACGCCTACGAGTATCACACGCTGGATATCGTCGTATGATATAGGGCATAAAATAACTTTCAACTGCCACACTTCGTGGGTGCTTGCCTGCGGCGTCGTCTCGTGTCCTTCGCTGGGCCGAAGTGGCCCAGTCATGTGCAGATTTGTGCCTGCGTGTATTTTGTTGTGTTGCTGTGCAAAAGCACGCGGTAGCCCGACGCACAACTCGATCGACCCTCGAGTTCGCGTATGAAGCATCATGGGCTCCGCTGTATGCGCCTCGGGGCTAGTTCACAACGTCGTACAGCAGTAGCAGTACTGCTGCAACGCTTCACTCTGCTGCTGTATGTTTGTCAGGGTGTTGTACGCGACGAAAAAAAATGTCCAACAGGGTCCATTATCGCCCTCTTTTGGTTAGTAGTCGTAGGTACAGCAAGAGAAACGGTAGTGGTAGTAGTGGTGGTACATGTAGCAATGCCTATTGGTACTACAGCACGTAGTCACAGTGAAAAATACGACGGTAGGTACGCGTACGGTCTCAGTAACAGGAGAAGTCCTAGCCCTTGGAAGAGTTTGCGCTATTCTCCGCGAGTATAGCATACGAGCACCTTTCGTATGTACAGTATGGGTAAAGTGTTAGCAAAGTCGTACTATTATCATATTAAGAATAATAAATGACACCACGATCAGTTAGATAATAACCCCCCCACCCACGCAGAAAAGCTGCTGCGCTGCAATGTATTGTAGCCACATGACATACTCGATTAAACGGTGGTAAAGACTGTACACGGTGGCCAACCTGGTGGGCGTTGAAACGAAACCAGGCTCACGGGCTACCTTGTGCATGTCTCCGTTTGTGCAACCGGCGTCCGTTGGAATCGGTGCTCTGCAGGTCTCCCGCTCTTATAAAACTAAGGCATAGACGCAGTCTATCTTCGGGCACACGGGCAAAGGAGCACTGTGACAGACATACACAGCGTCAGTCAATAAGTAAAGAGTGAAAGCCCCACGCACCCCGCTATGAAGAGGCGTTTAAGCCAAAGGCTATAAACGGTGTCGGTCCCTGCTCTCCCTCGGCGTTATCTCGTGACAGCAGTTTATTAGTGTTATCGGGTGGTTCGTTCGCCGTCGGACTAAACGCAGATCCTATTTCAATAGAGCAAGCAGATCCTCTACTATCACACGAGATTGTACTCCCAGCAACAAGCCACGCGCGCGCACACACGCATATGAACACATTCTGCACAACAGTTGTAAATATATCGTAACAGGGCAGGAGCTGCGTGTACAAATAATACAGTGCATTAATCATCACAAGGAAGCAGCAGGGAGAAAGAGTAAACGCCGAACACCCAGAACAACGAATAGATTTTGAAATACCACAAATCGGGACAAGCACATACCAGGTATAATCCAACCAGTGACAGCACCGGCAAGAAATACCCACAAGAACGAATCAAAACAGAAACAAAATGCCGCGTCCCTTCCTATATATAACATTCCCACACACACGTTGCTCGAAACGCGACAAAACAAGCCAATCGGACACATACCTAGTAGTATCATACTGTATGCACAGTATTCTAGCAGTCAATACCCAATCGACATTGCCTGCGAAACTCAGAGGAAGTTAAAGCCCACAACACTACCCGGTGCTTCCGCCCTTGCTACCCCCAAGACCACCCGTTTCGTGGGCTTGGATAGGCTAGATTGCAAAACCTCCGCTCCGATCACCACCCCCGCCCCTACCCCCCCTCGCTTCTGCCCACGTCACACTCTGCAAGGGTTTCCACTGACTGGAAACGCTACTCTCATCGCAACTCCTGCTCCTGCCCCCGTACTCGACCCTGCCCCCGCTCCCACCCCCGTCTTCTCAGTCCCGACTGCCGTGCATGTGCCGCTTATCTATAGCCTTTGCAGCAACACGGAGTGTTCCGTCTATGACAAGCAAAAAAAAGGAAGCATGCGGCATGAACCCCAGGAGCATTAGGTCATTGTCCGGTTGACCGATCGCAAACAAAAATGTTATCAGAAGGAAGGAGCAACAAAAGTAAATGGATTATGTACACGAGTAGCATAGGAGGGAGTCAGATTCCGTCCATAGGTTTCGATTTATTTTTAATTTTCCTTGGTTTTCTCTTTAGTCAGGGTATGTTTTGTTTGTCAGTGTTCAACATTGAAGCTCCTGCCGCGCATTGTCGGATGGCGGACGCAATCACAATATCTAGAATAAGCCCGCGTGACGCGCCTATTCAAATTGCCGCCGCCAACCATCCATCACGGAGACCAGCTGGAAGTTCAGAAACAGTACCCCATCAGCGGCAACAAGAGTAGAACATATCCAAACACCCGGTATGCAATGAAAACGATGTAAGAAAGCATTCACAGCGCTGCTGTTCAACGGGCACCCTACGTACTGCTCACCTCTTCGCCCCCGCCCTTGCAGAGGGTATCTACCACCGTGGCACCTACGGTGTAGAGATCAGAGCCCCACGGTTGAAGTTCAACGCTGACTACGTAGAACTTGCCGCCAACTTGGCTCTTGCGTTCAACAGTCCGCTGACCCTCCACGAACGAAAGTCACGCTGTCAAGCCCCTGGGCTGTTGATCCTGATTACCGCGACGTTGCAAGAACAGGGTGAATTTAGTTGGCAAGCAAGCGCAGTTATCGGAAGGGGGGGGGGGAAGGGGTGCGAAAGGGGACGACCAGGGAACGACTAAGATAGTAGCCCCTCTTTTGTTCATCTCCAAAAATAAAACAAGAGTCGGAACATGAAATGATCGGCTCAAAACCAAAGTTTACTAAGAGAACACTTTGTAAGCACTACCTAAAAAATGGGGCAAACACGCTTTGTAAAGTTCCACCTGAGTGTCACCCTCCGTAGCCCTTCCTCGGTCCATGAGCCCCTCCGATGTATTGTTCTACTTGAAGAAGCGGCAGGAAAGCTTGGTCACAGACAACCTCGCAACTTTACGAACCTGAGTAAAAAGTCCCCAACAAAGTCGTATGACGTGTTACTTACCTGCCAACGACGACGCCTGCGGGGCGCATAATGAGCACGACGATTGCACGCGATCGGAGGAGCGCCTGCGGTTGCGCGAAGGGGAACTTCCATAGCGCCTCACAGGACCAAATCATCGTCACACATGTCATACCTCTGGCGTCGAGGCTCAGTATGTGTACACACCACCGATACCTGGCGTGTCATAAAAGGGAAGCTTTCTTTCTAACCGGACTCTGAACAACCGGTGCATTTCTTGCACGGTCGTTTCTTTTCGTTATGGGCTTTCATCAACCGCTGCATGTGTTCCAAGACGTTTTTTCGTCTCGCCGCGCTCTAGAAGGCTACTTTCCTCGACTTTTTTCCCACGCTTTGATCCCGTGTGGATGTCGATCGCTGGTGCTTCATATATGTCTACTTCCTTCTCTTGTTGGTCAGGTTGAGCTTTTTTGTTTGCACCTAGTTTGTTTCTTTTCCGTGAACGACTGAGCCACGATTTCTTTTCAGCATGTTTCTCAAGCGCGGACCAAAAACATCAACTTGTTTCGTAGTATTCGCCGTAAGAAACATAGCAGAGAGAGCTCAAGGACCATAACATTCAAGCGCTCCGCAAAGCAAGCACAGCTGAGGATGTCCAGCAGTAGTCCACGACTTGCCTCAGGCGCGCTTGTTGCCCTTGGTCTAGTTCATACTACGTCAGATTAAGCGTAGCAGGTAGAAATACTGCATCCTTTACTCTGTACAACAGCGTTCTGTAACTCGTAAAGAGGATACCAGGTATCTGCATTTGGTATGTAACAAAGGCGAAGTGAACCTGCGTGAGGCGATAAAAACAAATGGAGTCCGACACTGGCAAGGTCTGGACCTCACTACAAACCTGTACTAGTAGTCCCAGCCTCTCCAAGTGGGCTTGTTTCCCTTGCCTGTGTAAGCGCTTCAGGCAGACCACAGCTCCTCAAAGAACAGCACTTGCTGTTCAACAGCGGAAACGGCCATCCCCGGCTCACTTACCTGTTCCATATCAGTTCCATTCATCTTTCAATTCTTCATTGACAGAGCAGTTGTCTTGGGTTGCATCACTTCAATCGAGTTGGGATACATTTAAGCTTCCACAACGACCTGCCGGCCAGGTTCTAACGGACAAGGTCCAAGGATTGCGTGCACGAGCAATCTCCTCAGGTACTAACACTGCGCGTGTGTGTTCTTCACATTAAACCGGTTTTTCTACCTGTCGACATTCAACACAACCAGTGACCGTGCCGATTCTTCAATCTTTGTAGATATACAAGTTATGTGGTCAAAAAGCTACGCCACAGAAATACTACGTTGGCACATATGCAGTGAGCACAGCAGTGGGCACTGCCACAGGCCATGTCATCATACTGGATAGAACAGACACGACGTACACAGTCGATGAAATAAAGAAACGGAAGAAAACAAACTAAAAACAATACTGAGAAGATAAATCGCAACTGCAAAAGAAAAAAATATAAAAAAAGAAAAGCTGAAATAAATGAACAATTGAACAGTAGAAGAAAAAACTGTCGTCCCTCCCCCCGCCCGCAGGTCATATGACAAGCTCTTGAAAATGACGAGCAGGAGGGAAAAAGGTGACAG
Organism: Postelsia palmaeformis; assembly: GCA_037834295.1. Lineage (NCBI taxonomy): Eukaryota > Phaeophyceae > Laminariales > Laminariaceae > Postelsia > Postelsia palmaeformis. The sequence continues at coordinate 19,343 of JBBMHQ010075420.1, forward strand.
AAGAAAAACACCACTACTTGTTAGCAGGGTTGGATAACTAATCAATCGGAGATAACGAAAGAAACAACAGGCAGCCGAAGCACAAAGCACCGCCCTCCAGGTAGCGGCAGAGGTCTGTCGTACAAGGGGCACAGCCAGATTCTCCCAGCTAGTCCTCTCGGTACCTTGCTACCTTGTCTGCCGTCTTCGTCCTACCTCCGCCACCTATGTCCAGTCCCTTGGCATCAGGCAGTACGAAACAAGTAAAGCAGGCTCGTCATCCACCCATGCCACACGACTCCTGCAATACTGGAGAGAAAGAGAATAAAAACAAAACTACAGATAATCAGCGTAATAAAGAAGGAAGAAAAAAAACAGATGAATGGAAAAAATATATATATGAAGACTGAAACAGAAGAACAGAACACAAAAGAGGACCACGTTCGAACAAGCTGCATCAGTCGGTGGCACAAGTAGTACAGCAGTCATGTTCTACTCCGTAGTCGGCTTGGTGCCTTGCTACTCTGTCTGCCAGCTCTTTCCTACTTTCGACCACCGCAGTTTCCCTTTTTCTCCTCATGCTCCCCTCGCTCTCCGTATTCTTTTGGTCGGGTTTTCTGCCTTTCCCCCTGTGGCCGCCACTACCACTCATTCACTTGAACGCCACCTACGGTGAATGCGCGACGCGGCCCGCTCATCTCAGCATCAGCCTCGTGACACCTCACCATGAACCACTCCTCTGCTTCAAGGATCCCCCGGTACCACTTCCCCGCCTTTTGGCTGCAGTGGGCCACAGCGCGGTCTCAATTCCAAACACAAAGGGAGCAAGTTCCTTTGACCCTTCATGGGCTTGGAACTTCCTGCGGTCTTCGACTATGCACCTATGCCAAGTCTTGAATTGTCCACCAGGTATCGGTTTCTCCCCACCAGCCATCGTCCCGATCACTACCCGACTGGATGGCCGCTCCTTGCTTTGCCGTGCCACGCCCCCCACAAAGAAAAACCACCGTTTACGGATGGTCGCCACGAGGCTGTCGCAACGAGTCATGGTGAGGGTCTCCGCGTACGGAAGGGTGGCGTGGTCAGCACGAAGTCGGCGCAGGAAGCCAATGACTCTCAACAGGGCTTGGTGGTGAGCCGTTCGAAGCCTGGCAAAGTGTTCAGCCCTGATGGTCCGCGCCACACACCCGTACAGCAGGGTCTCAATCACCTCGGCCTTCAGCATTCAACTTTCAGGCTGAGGGGGGTGGTCGTCCTATCATGCAACCCCGGGCCGAACCGTTCGAGGCATTCTACCATGAGACGGATCCGTCGGTCGATTTCGAACGAGAGGTCAGCGTTTTCGTGGATACTACCGCCTAGGTACAAGAACTGGGCCGTCCGCTTCTATCTCTGGCCTGCTGCTTCGATGTCGAGCGTTGGTGCGAGGGTTGTCTGGTCTGGTGTTCGCAGAAAGATTGCCTCTGTCTTCTTTTCCGACACCGTCAGGCCTGCTGCTTCGAAGGCAGTCACGATGACTGTCATCATTTTCGCGAGCCCTTCAGCCGACTTCGAGACAATTCCTGCGTCATCGGGGTATAACATGCCCCATTCAGCCTTTCGCACGCACACCAACGGATCTTGCTCCTCCGTTCAAACCACTGCAGCATCACTGAGTCGGACCAAACCCCTTCCGATAGGTTCGTCTTGGCTGAAGCGTACTAGTACGATGTGTAACGCAGGAGCAAATAATACATTGAACAGTAACGGTGATAGCACACAGCCTTGCCGCAGCTTCTGCGTAACATCAAATCATTCCGAGGGCCAGCCGTCATCAATACGCACGCGAGCCCGCATGAATAGTGGAAATTACGGCTAACTCTCAGCACCTTCGCTGGTACACCAAAGCGTGTGAGTACCTGCCACAACAACTCTCGATCGACGAAGTGGTACGCTTTCTGCAGATCGATGAAACATACGTACAGATGGATTCTCTTCTGTCGTCAGAGTTCTAGCAACCCGCGCACCACGAACAGCATGTCAATCGTTGATCGTGCGGGGCGGAACCCGCACTGTTCCTCCTGGAGTAATTCCTCGGTCTCGCAGTAGGTGCTGAGGCGGGATGCGACGATTTTCAACCAAACTTTGCCTGCGTGGGCAACAAGCGAAATCCCTTTGCAGTTGTTGAATTCAGTTCGGTCCTTAAGAGTGAAGGACCTTGATGATCGCATGTTTCCATCGCTGGGGGTTTCCTCCTGTTACCCATACAATAACAAGGATGTTGTAAAAGCACTGGGCGAATGCGGGGTGGTCAATTTTCAGGAGTCCAACCGGGACACCATCTGGACCGACAGCTTGCCAATTCGACATCCCCATGAGTGCCTCCGTCATCTTGTCCATAGATGGTTCATCTTCGTGACCCTTTCTCGACTTTGGCTCCGTTCATTGCAAACCCGTCGTGCCCACTCCTCGATTTTCACCGCATTTATTGTCCCCCTCCAACACAAATAGTCAGTCATTCGTATTCCAGAATCGTCAGCTCAGGTTTCGGGACGAAGGTTGGTCTGTAGTAACGCCATCCAGCCGGGAAGGGGGACGGCCCGCTTTACGAATTCCAGCCAACAACAATGTACCTGGAGTTGGTGTTTCCACACTTTGCGGGCCGGTATCGTCTCGGGACATACTCGTTTTCTTCCCCTAGTCATTGGGAATATAAGTACCGGGAACACATTTCGTTCAGGGGGTGGGATCCTACTTGTTTTGCACTGGCTTCACGAATTCCAGTCGCCGATAATGTGCGCGGAGTTGGGGTTGTACAACGTTCGGGCCGGTATCTTGCCGGAAGATACCTCGGTACGCCGGAGTTTGATATCATGTATGGAAGGATTAGGAAAACTAGTCCAATACGTCATCTGCAAAAATTTATGATCCTGACATGATACCTTTTACTTTCCGCGTGGCGCTAGCGTCAAGAAACTCAGTCAACCCTCGATCAGCAGGTCGACATTTTTATACCGTGGCGCCGACCCAGGGGACCCACTCATTATTATTCTAGATGCACTGAATTGATTATGGTGTGGTGATGGGACCCTATCCTGGCCGGGTGTCGCGGGCTCCACGAACTCCAGCTCATCAGCAATCAGCAGATAAATGTGGCTGAGGTTTCCATACTGCTGTGGGTGTTGAACTAGCACACCTGAGGGCCCATCGAAACGGGGACTTTGTTTTTTTCCTGTGATTTTTCTTTTTTTTCTAAAATAATTTCCATCTGATTGGCCGAAGAGTGTACGACCAAGCAGGTAAACTGAAAAAAAAAATTGAGCGAAAGGTCTTTTGATACTTTATTCGTGGGATTTTTTAAAATTTCAATCTGGAATTTGGGAGGTCCTCGGTCTTGATGAGGCATACTCATGGTGAATCAACACCCTCGGTGGAATCTGGAGCGAATCTTGGCCACTTCGGGGACCGCGATGGAGCCGATACAATGCGAACCTCAACGGGAGGTGACCGGAGCAAAAGCTGAGCCCACGCCCACAGACAATAGCACATCGTACCCCGGCGGTAGCGCCTCAAACGTAATCATGGTGGCCGCAATCCAAAGTTTTCAGCTTGCGCGATCGGCAAGCAATCGCGGAAACCAGGCAGGCGAGCAAAGCAACGGAGGATACGCTCGAGACCTTGATAGCTGCATCACCGCTGCTGCTCCACCCGTGGCATTTGAGGGCTTGCTCCGCCCGCCCCAGACACCCTCAGAGTGATAGCTTCCTATCCTGCGCGACCGAAAAGAAAAAGAAGCTGCAGCGCAAACCTACGCTCTCGCCTACGCGCGTCGTTGTTTGTCGGCTGGGCGTTGTGTGATGCGGTGCCTCTTTTCCGAATTTATTTTCGATTCACAACTAGTACACAGGACACAAGCTCGTTTGTTTCAAAATCAAAGTAAACCTCATTGGTTTTTGTTTTAGTTGCATATAGCGTTCCCTTTTAAGATCAGCCCTAATAATGTCCCTGTTTCCTATCGGTTCGATTTCGAACTTCATATTTTTTCCACCCTCACCCTAAATTCCCTAAATAAAAACATCCTCTGACTATGAAATCGGGATGTGTGAAATCGTGTCGGAAATAGATCGGTTTGAGTACCCTAGAGGCCCAGTCGTCACACTTTGACCTAACATCCGACGAATTGAACCGTCAATTATATCATGAGGAAGATGGCATGGTTCCTAAATTCAGGGTGTCATCCACCCAAGCAAGCAGCAGCAGAATGATTGATCAGTTAGTGAGATAGTGACGACGTATATCGACGTTGCTTCGCGCCCGGCCCGACACGCAGTCAACGTTCGGCGAATCTCTTCGTGGCCAGACTTCAGTCGGGTGGCGCGTGGTCGGGTCTAGAGACGAAGCGTAGAACCCGCATCGTGCATCTGTCTGTGGGCATGTACTGGTAGGAGGCAAAAACAGCAGCGGCAATCAGTCAGTTATGGCTGGGATGCTTTATTGTGAAAAAATATAAAATATAGCCAGATGGATAGACTCGGGTGCAGTCGACATGTTTGTTCGCATGCAGGTCAGAGGCAGTCACCGTGGGTTCGAGCTCTTCGTTTTTAGATTCAGTGGAGCGCACTCGATGCGTCTCTTCTTGTCCCGAAACCGCATTATCAGCAGTGGGTCTCGGCGTGTGCTTAAATCTCTGCACGCACATTTATTTCTAATTTCTAATTTTCGCATGGTTGAGACTCTTTCGACACACGAACTTCATGGCTATTTAGGCGATCGGGTCCAACTCTCAAGCTCGTGATCAGGACGGCATAGGTAACAGCCTTCTCCTCTAACTGGCACTTCATTATTTTTCCTTAATCACGCACACATTATATGCCCCATCCTACTTAGAGTACTACGCTCTCTCTCTCGTTTATTCTAGCATCGGTCTCCTCGCGCGCCCCATGCTCTACGTGTGCCGGCGTCGTCATGAATCCGAGATACGTGTTGGTGCGAGCATGTGACACGTGTATTTCCTACGCGTATTTATGTACGTAGCTGTCCTGTTCTAAGTCTCGACCATGCGGCACTGTTGCAGTCCACGCTCGGCCATCGCCGCCACCAACCGCGGGAACGCACAGCTGACGTCCGTCTTCATCTGCTCTGTGCCATATTTAGTCTGTATTTCTCGACGGTTACAAGGACACTTTCGGATTGACTGTAGTGAGTAGTTCCCTGGCCTGTTGCTCGCTTCTTGAGGCGCAACATGTACTCGAGTAGTACGGCGACTCGGCTACCCTGGTCTTTGAGAACAGTATACATGGCATAGGGCTGATCATGGGGAATAAAGCAGACGTGCAGACAGAAAAGGGTGGATATTAAACTGGTGCCCGACATGAACGGATACCCGGGTACCCTGACAATAACGGGTACCCGGGTACCCTGGAATTTACGTGTTCCCGATGTAAAGTCCCTCACCATACGTTCTCGAGTGCGCGTTTAGAAGACCCTGAAAATGTATTCTTGAATTTTTCAGACGGTTTGTGAAAGGGATGGTGAGGGGCATCCTGCCGGGAACGAGTCAGTCACCGGGTGCCCGTTCATGTCGGGCACGCGGGCACCCGGGGACTCGGAATCATATACAAGGAGGGTAATATAGTATTTCCTTACCCCAAACGGCAGTGACAGGTCTGGATGTATCGCGTCGGATACTCGGATGGCAGACGAACGGGAAACATGTGGACGTTAAGCTATCAATATTTACCTCGGCGACAAGGGCTGTTTGTGTGTCAGGTCAAACATCACGAGTGAGGTCAGGGCGGGTCGAGTAAACTGACCCTACGTCACCCTCGACTTGGTTGAGATGTCTTCACCTGACCAGGATAGACTCGCGAGATTTTAGGAACATCCTAATCCGACCCAAGCCGAGTAATGAGATTTTGCTTCGAGTATATTAGCTTCCTCGTGCACTCTCGTGAGTGTGCCAAATAGAGAGCGCTTTCCGTGCCCTCCTTCAAGGCGTACCTCATCGGTGTAGTTTGAAAATGTGGTTCTAGGCACTTGAAAGGCTCTCGTGCTGTAGCCAAGTCAAAACAATTATGTGCACCCGGCTGGGTGGAAGTTTATTGCATACCCAGATTATTTTGTTTAGGTTTTATTGTGTACTCGTTGTGCACCAAGAACCCTGATCCACGATCGAAACGTGGGAGGACGGCCCGCGCTTCGCTCTCTCAAATTACGGTTCGCGCTCAGCGCTCACGGCCTTCGGTGGTTCCTTCGGGGGGCTGATTATATTTCTGCACCTTGTGGATGGAAGCAGAGTGCTAAATGGGATCAGATCCGGGTGGGATCAGGCCCGGATAGGAGCACGGTCACACCCTGCTCCCCCTTCGCACCCTGCTTCCACCTGGAGCTGATCCACCGGGGTCTGATCCCATCATTTGGGACCCTGCTCCCACCCACAAGGTGCTGAAATAGACTTAGCCCTCGAAGGAACCACCGGAGGCCGTGAGCGCGAAGCGCGAACCGTAAATCGAGAGAGCAAAGCGCCAGCCGTGTATCGAGAGCGCGAAACGCGAAGCGTCCTCCCGTTTGGATCAGGGTTTTTGGTGCACTGAAAGGACATAGTAAAAAGCCCATAAAATATTCTGGGTGTGCTATAAATTTCCACCGAGTTCGGTGCACGGATATATTTTCTAGCCAAAAGTACTTCGTTTCCGCTGGGGAACTAAAACGAGAGCTACTACAGTAGTCGTACATACTACTCATAGTGTTGTTGTTGTTGTTGTTGTTGTTGTTGTTGTTGTTGTTGTTGTTGTTGTTGTTGTTGTTGTTGTTGTTGT
>JBBMHQ010075421.1:1356-12345 GCA_037834295.1 Postelsia palmaeformis
CTTATCAGGAGTGGAGCAGCGTTTTCCCTGCACAACCATCGGCATCGCCACCACCACCACACCAGTATAACCATCACAGGCGGGGATAATCGTCGTCCACATAAATGTACACGTTCGTGTCTCCCAAGGCCAGCAGACAAACCCACACACTTGTGATACACGCGGATGACTGGTAATGATGGCGACTGAAACGAGAACGGAGGTGTTTCTTTTCCTGCCCCCTTCGATAGATAATTGTTTCAGCTCCACGGACGGTCGCCGTTCTACCGCCGTATTTTTATTTATTTGCATCTGTGGCCGCACCGCTGGCCCTGTTCTTATCAGGAGTGGAGCAGCGTTTTCCCTGCACAACCATCGGCATCGCCACCACCACCACACCAGTATAACCATCACCTCGTGAGGAATCTTGTATTACCTAAAAATACACTAAACAAACAAGTACAATCTATCGTGGATTCCCTGAGCCACTGTTTCCACGACCACAATCTCCATCGACACCACCAAGTAATCAGTGTGAAGTCTCATGCTGGTTGACACATCATACTAAAGAGTGGGTTCCCGCATATTCCCCCACCACATCCACCGCCAAGTAGTCTCATCTCGTTAGATTAGCGGTGTAAAGGTGAGTGATACAATGTTAACGTTGGCTGTCAGCGTGAAATGTAACCGGCATCATTGTTGGTTTAGTTTGTGGGTCAAAAGACTCAATTCTCGAATCCGTAGTCTCGCATGAGTGCTGATCTCCGTCCGTGACTTCACATTGTGATCTTAACGAGAGAAGGGGCGGGGATAGACGCAGTGGTAGAACTTGTTGTAGCTCTCCCCCTTCACAACGTCCTCATCTTAAGCGAGGGTTCTGGAGGCCACGGTAGAGGCCGATGTAAACACCTGCTATATGTCACGTATACAGGAAGCAATATATATGTTACCCTCAGGCCAGAACAAAACAATCTCTTAAATAGACGGACGCGTCTATCGCTCTCTCGGCGCAAGTTATCAGTGGAGGCGAACCGTGCTGTGCTTAACCGCTGTGCTGCTGTGTACTGCTGTGCTGATGTGCGTACATGACCGAGATCAAGGAGGGCAGCAGAAGGGATTGTATGCACACACACACCAACGAAGCGCGTGGGTTCAACCGAAACCTATCCCGCCGCATACAAAATGCGAGTGAGGCGATCCCCCTGGTTATTGGATCCCTTTTCCCCTAGGGGATCCCCCCTTACCTTAGGGATCCCCACCCAACTCGCCTTAAGGGGTCCTCAACAGGCTTAGGGAATCCCCTCTCGCCTGTGGGGATCCAGGGGACACTCGTTGCTTATTACGGGATCCCCCCTAGTTAGGGGATTCCTTTTCCCTCAGAGGATCCCCTCTTGCCTGGCGCGCGGGATCCCTCAACGTAAGTGAGGACCCCCTAAATTGAGTTGGGATCCCCCAAAGGAAGAGGGTATCCCCTGAGGTAAAAGAGGACCCCTAATGGCAAAAAGGATCCCCATCCCCAGCAGGCTTTAGGAGATCCCCAACAACAGGCGAGAGGGGATCCCCGACAGGCTTATTTCACCCGCAAGCTGGAGAAACCGAAAGAGCCGTCCTTCATTTTGAAAGAAATACCTCTTTGTGTACCTAGATTCTGTGGGGAGGAGTGTGGGGCCCCTATCAAGCTAACATAGCAAGGGGATCCTATTTTCCTCGTGGGATTCCTAACCATAGGGGGCGATCCCTTAATCCCTCATTTGCCTTAGTATATTCCCCATAATAACTACTGGTACGTGGTATTCAGCTTGGAATCGGTTCGAGGTCTTCTATATGACGAGAGGATCCTATTGGCTTGCGGGATCCCTAACAGGTGTAGGGGGCATCCCCTCTCGAGTTGAGCAAATACCACCTCATAACACATGATTCAATAGCCAGATTTTCCAACCTTATATTTGTGTGGTTTTTTAATGTCAATATATAATATTGGATATCACTCAGATAAATGATGTGAGAGGATCCCTTTTGCCTTAGAGGATCCGTTTTGCCTTAGAGGATTCCCTTTTGCCTGAGGAGATCCCCTCTTCCTCTAGGGGGTCCCTTCTTCCCTTAGGGGATATAACTCACGGTTCGAATATGTATTGGGTGCACATACAGTACACACATTGTGAGGGTCCCCTGAGCCTGTTGGGGATCCCCCAAGCCTGTTGGGGGCTCCCTAAGCCTGTTGGGGATCACCTAAGCTGGTTTAGGATCCCCTAAGTCGGTCGGGTATCCCCTGAGCCTGTTTGAGATCCTCTAAGCCTGTTGGGGATCTCCTAAGCCTGTTGGGGATCCCCTACGCCTGTTGGGGATCCTCTATCGAAAGGAGGGGTCACCTAAGTCGAGTGGGGATGCCCTAAGTCGGTCGGGGAAACCCTAAGGTAAGAGGGGATCCCCTAAGGTCCTCTAAGCCTGACGGGGATCCCCTTAGCCTGTTGGGGATCCCTTAACAAAAATGGGAATCCCCTAAGTTGATTGGGGATCCCCTAAGAGAAGAGGGGATCCCCTAAGATAGGAGGGGATCCCCTAAGATAAGAGGGGATCCCCTATGGCGAGAGGGATCCCCTAACTATTAGTAGGCGGATCCCCTAACTCGCAGTACACATCACAACAAGCAGGTGGTGATGACTTCCGAGGGCATAAATTACTCCCGCCGATAGCCCATAGAACGATACTGGTGTGCACTGCTGCGTAGCTCTCGCCGCGCGTGTTGGTCCTCACTGGGCAATGAGAGCACATAAATGAGTACCATTGGAACGATATTGTTGTAGTGCGTTAGTGGATCGCCATGTTCAGTGGGATACATCAGGAAAAATGAGATGTGGATCACCGGGCTAGTGAATACAACTTCAAAAAAATGAGCGGTAGATCGCCGGGCTCGAGGATCAGAGTTTCGAAACTGAGTGGTGGATGCCCCGAAACAAAGGCCGCTCACGAAAATAAATAATTGAACACATGGTGAGAGTCAACGCTACAGACTAGACAACGACGACTTCCAATCAGAATAAGAAACAAGAAACGCGATGTCGAACCAGAAAAAAACACAAGAATTACGATTTCGTACCAGAGATAAACGAACACCATGCTAAGTGGACCACACAGGAGCAAAAACTGCTGGAAAACAGGATAGTGCACGATAAGCTGAGAAATTTGATCGAATCAGCGCGACGAACTGGACAACGACGATTTTCCACAAAAAAATGCAACAAGGATTACGATACCGTACCAGGACACCATGCTTTTGTGGTGGATCTGTTCCCCAGCAGGTTTTGTTCGTGTGTGATCCCCTTAGCAAGGTGTTCGTTCATTTTTGGTACGAAATTGTATTTCTTGAGTCTTTTTTTGGTACGAAATCGTATTTCTTTTCGCTTTTTCTGGTCGTCGTTGTCTAGTTCGTAGCGCTGATCCTCACCATGTGTTCGAAGATATCTTTTCGTCAGCGGGCTTTGTTTTGGGGAATCCACCACTCATTTTTGAAGTTGCGATCCTCTAGTCCGGTGATCCACTACTCATTTTTTCAACTGTGATCCACTAAACATGGTGATCCACTAACGCACTACACATACATACCATCCGCATTCTCCTCTACTTTAATGTCGGATTTTTAGTATTTCACCATGATAAACGCACAGGGGTGTGATGGCCATTTTGCTATAAATTAAGTAATCTGACCACTAACTCACCAACGTTCCGATGCTCACTGCTGCACTATTCATAGTGGGACGACCGCTTCCATGCCGGCAGGGCTGCTCTACGTATATATCCACACCACAGTCGTTGCTTCTGCTTTGGGCTATGTTTGCCGACCCCCGGCCCCTGCTCTAACGCTTTATAGAGAAATAACGAAGTAGCCATACACACCTATCCACCCAAACCACCCACATCCCCAGCACATTCAATCTTGAACGCATCCGTCGGTTAACCCACCGACGTTCCGATATTTACTGCTGTACCACGCCAGCTGGCACGCCAGCGGGGCCGGCCAACGTATATACCCATGCCACCGACGTTCCGATGCTTACTCATGCCTCGGGTTGTGGTTGTCGACCACAAATCCATGCTGCAACGCTGTGTGGCGAAAGCCCGACCCAACGATCTGCCCAAATAACCCAAACCCCTAACCCGCCTATTGACCCACCTACGTTCCGACGGTCCCTCCTGTACTACTTAGTGGTACTACCGCTGCTAGACAATTTCTCGATGCTTTCCGCCGTACTGGTGGTATTCGCGCGAATTTCTATTCACAGCCTTGGTACAGTCCAGGCAGAACAATATTTCCTATGGGGGTGCAGGGTTTTTCTCCGTTATTTTCGAGAATCGACACATGAAATAAAGTGCGCCCGAATCGCGCATCCGAGAGGAGCCCAAAACCGGTCTTAAAAATAAAATCCATGGAAAATGACAATTTTTCGAAAAAGTTGGGGTTAAAAAAATCAACAACTCGAAAACGGCAAATATATGACCTAAAACCATGCCCGATAAATGCTGGAGTTGTCGAGAAGACACTCTTCATAACCAGGTATACATACATAGCAGCAGTGCATGTACATATGTCACGTGCAAACACACTCCATAAACTGTTTTCTTCTTGCCATCCACGTTCGCCGGTGTCTCTTCTTTCCGCGATTTGGGAGAGTCTCGTTGGTACAGCTCTCACGTCTCCTTGTGGGTCGCCCCGAGCCCCCAGAGAGGCCCGTGGGTCTGTATCTGGGTGGCTTACAGTAGAGTGGGGCAGGCCTCGTCGACGCGGTCTGGCGTGATGCAGCAACGGGGTTCTTGCTCGCTGCTGGTGTGCCTTGGTCCTGCTGCTACTGCTGCTGCTACTGCTCCATCTCGCTCGCCCCTGCTGATCGCTCAGACCCGAATCTCCAGAGAGAGGACGATTTGCCGTCCGCATAACCGCATACTACAAAATCCGATTCGGAGCTTTCTTCACAAGCAGGCCCGAGGTCCAAACGAGACATATCCTTGCCTCCAACCCAGTCGGCGAGGGCGTTGATGTGCTCGGCACCCTTGCGACTCCCGCCACAGTCTGACTCGAAGCCGACGTCCATCACGAAGTCCATGAGTGACGAGCGGAGCGAATTCCCCTTCGGCAGTGAAGGCGTACTCCTTCTTCGTTGGGCGCCCGCCGGGCATGGCCCTCGTGGGCGGTTGTGTGTACTCCAGTACACCAGCTCTGTGTGTGCCACCTGGTATATACTGCTGGGTGTGTTTAGTCCACTACACCAGCTGTGTGTGCCACCTTGTGGGCTGTTGTACTCGGTTCTTGTCCTGCTGTGGTAGTCTAACTTTAAGTATTACTGCTGTGGTAGACTAACTTCAACTTAGTATTACTGCTGTGGCGCTCTAACGTCAAGTGTTATAGTGTTTGAAAAAAACAGATGAGCGCGCCATATTTTGCGCTAACATCTAAAATCTCCACAGCTGGAGCCGGAAAAAATACGGGTTTTCATCCGTACCTCGCTTCAAAAAAAAAAAAAAAACTGTCTCCAGACAGATTTTTTTCTCTTGACAAGATACGGTTAAATCCGGTGAAAAACATGAACGGCGACCACGGTGCTGACCTCCAAAATTATAACCAACTTTTGTCGGAAAAGCGGAATACTCCGACTCAACGACGAAAACAAAAAAACTGCGACGATGGTTCGATCCGCTTGAATGAGAGCCTTCCGGCACTTTTTTTTTTTCTTGTGGAAAAAAGTGACCACCTTTAAACAACTCAATATCTGAATATCAAACTTTAGGAAATACTGTTCTACCTAGACCATACGACTATGATGGTTTCGGCTTGACTACCCGTCTCCTGGCATCTTATCTTTGCGATTGCGGGTCTTGCAGGAGTCGTCGCGAACCTGTACCCTGGTCTCCCATCGTTGAGGTAGCTCTTGCGTTGGCGTGTGACTAACCTTTGGGGGTGGCTGAAAAGAGAAATTTCACTGTGATGAGGGGACTAGCCGACGTCTTACCATCACGGACACCACTATCCCGTTCGAGTGCTATATTTGCGACCGCTCAGCTGCCTTTGACCTCTTGGATCGGGGTGAGACAGAGTTTTGCTTCTTCGAATATTGCTTCTATGTGCAGAGAGCGGACGTCGTCCGCTCCACTGTTCGGTTCTTACAGCAGACCAGATCGCGCGTGCGCACACCGTTTGCGTACCGGGGCGCAAGTGCGAGCGTTGGTTCGCTAAACACGGCATACAGCACGGTGGGGTCTCCCGCTATTAATAGCGCGAGGGGGAGATCTCCAAACAGCGCAAACAGCACGGCGGGGTTGTCCGCACGCGCAGGTTCATCCGCGAGAGGGGGGGTTCAGTCGCAAGCGTGGTTTCGGTCGCGAGCGTGATTTCGGTCACGAGCGCGGAGCCGACGAATTCACTGGCTGGCGCGAAACACGGTAGTTTGGATCAGGGCGCGGGGCCTCTCGTTGACGCGGCTGCAACCCCGACTAGCTTCGTAGATGACCTTGAGTCCGAGGGGGTACAGAAAGACGGCTTTGAGTGGTTGCCATGAAGCGCGTTTCTAATGGAATTCGATCAACCCAATCCGACTCTCTTTATCGGCGTTGGGGCTGGTGAAGCAAACGTGCCACAGCATCTTCGTTCGGATCGGGTTGCGTTGCGATAGGCCCCTGGTGCCCGGGAGGGTTGGAATAAAATAGCAACGTGTAGATTATGTGCAGTGGTTTTGCACGCTTGTGCCTGGGTAATGTGCTTAAAGTCTTCCCACACCGCGCCACACAACCTTCCGATCGGCCCCTGATGTTTTCTTCCCTGCGTGAGGTTGCTTCATGCGCTGCTTTATGTCATGGATTTCGAGCATTTATACTGAAGTAGTGGCAATCGGCGTGTCCTCGTTCGACGGGTTTACTCTCCGCGAATACTACCAGGTTAATGGTAACACATAGGGAACAGCAGGGCGACGGTCGACCTTCGCTACAGCTAATAGTAGCACTCGTGGCAGCAGGGCTGCCTATTTCAGGACCGTGGTCAGTCCGGGAAAAATGTGTCATTTACCAGGTATGCGTTGAGCGGGTGAGGGCAATCTTCATCTATATCACTCTACGCGTTTGGTGTGTCCACCATAGCCTGTGGACAAACTTGCACACTACCTGTAGTACTCGCAGTTGACTATTGGCGGCTGGAACGAGAACGGAGGTGTTTTTTCTCTCTCCCCCTTCTTGACAATCCTTCCGGCTCCGCGGACGGCAGGCTTCTACACTATTTGAATTTTGCGTGGCATGACCATGGTAACACCCATGGCATCCCATGGTGTGGCATAAAATTTCATGGCAAGCCGTGAGGGATGCCGTGGCATGTCACGGGCGGTATCATCGCACCCCCCGCGGTAACCGCCACGGCACTTCATGATAACCCCACGGAATAAGATGGCAACACCCAAGGCACCCCAATGTTCACGGCACCTAGGTTGGGGTTAGGGTTAAGGTTCGGGTTCCATGATATGCCGTGTGGTATACCGTGGAATAATATTTGTGGAAGGGTTTGCCGCAGGTAGTACCGTGGCATGTCACGGCCACTGTATTACTATTATCGCCTGTGACCGCGGCGTTGGCTCTGTTCTTCCAACAGTGGAGCAGCGGGTTCCCTGCACACTCATCGCCATCACAACCACCACCAATGTAGATGTCACCTCGTGGGACATTTGTAGTACCTAAAAAAAGGTACTGAGTGGGCAAGTAAAATTAAACGTAGACTCCCTGCGCCACTGCCTCTACGACCACAATCTCCACCAACGCCACGAAGTAAGTATGTAGTGTGAAGTCTCATGCCCGAAACATCGTACCAAAGAGTGGGTTGCCATATTTCCCTTTACCACATCCACCGCCAAGTAGTCTCCTCCTGTCAGATTTTCAGTGTATGGGTGAGTAGTACAATGTTGGCTGTCTTCGTGTTATGTAGGCCTCCGCTATTGGTTTGGTCTGTGGGTGCAACGTCTCAATTCGCGAAGTCGTTGTTGCATTTGAGTGCTCCCTCTCTCTGTGATATTACATTTTGATCTTGACGGCAACGGGCGGGGGTAGACGCGGCCATAGGATACATCTTGACGAGACGGAAGCGGGTGGAAATAATCGGTGGCAAGTACTAGACCGTGGGTCGTTCCCATCATGTCAGTAAAGAGATAACCAGGGAAATCCGTGACAAGAAGATACCTTGTAACTACACTCACTCAGAGGACAAGACCTTTCGGTACACCGGTGAAAACAACATAACTGGATAGGAGATGGGAGGCGATGCATCGAACATTTTGTTGAGCCTCAGGCGGCCGATGAAAGGAGCGCCAGGTTGCAGACCATCTGCTGTAGGAGAACATCTTCCAGTACTCCGGTTTCTGTCTGCTGTACGGCTGTAGTATCAAACCTACAACATCACGTTTACGCACGAGCTGATTCCATCGAGAATCACAACATTTCAACCTCGTTCGGGCGATCGATCATAGAATACGTTGAGGTGTTCGACACTGAATACTACTAAATCTGCATGACCGCATGGACAGGGCCAACCCATTTGGTGATTAGTTTTTGGCGTGCGAGTTGTACTTCAAGAGATCCATGGACGCCTTTCGTCATCCTTGGGGAGAAGCGATTTCAGTCTTCTCCATTCTTGGGCAGGCGCTATTTCACACTGGTACGTGGTAGGGAATATCTTACAAGATGTATTCAAACCATATATCGGTCAATACGGCGAGTAGTCCGACTCTAGACGCTTTCACGCGGCCGCATCAACTTGGCAAAGACGTCCATGATGGGACGTTTTTTTGTTCTTGCGGCTGATATGATAACATCTGCCAAAGTACTAGAACAAAATACTGAGCGAATTAGGAATCTTGGGGGGAAAATTACCCTTCCGGATTTTTGCACCCTTTTTTTTGTATATTAAAAACATTTTTTTTAATCATGGCTGTTTTTTCATGGCAATGAATACGAGAAACGCGAGGGCTGGCTTTTGGGAGTTTTTTGTTGTTGTGTTTTAGTTGAGAAAATATCGTAAAAGTGAGAAAAAAACAGAAAAAACAAACGGCCAGGCCTCAGTCTTTCCACATCATACCACGAAGAACAACCGTGGCAGCTTTCGTTTTTCAACTCTAAAAAAAAACACGCTGCCAAGTTCCGGATCCGAAATATTCCACCCATCGCTGGAATCTCTGTACATGTTGACTTTATGTTACACCTGATGATGTAATTAATACATTCCAGGAGTCTGGAGAGTATAACCCCGAATGGTGGGTCCATGTTACGGTATCGCCTCGTACATGCAGAATGCGAAGAGGCCTTCTGCATACCCCAGGACGAGGTTACTTCCACGTCAGTATGCATCTCTCGCCTGTATGTACCAATAGTTGTACATATCATGTGAGAGCGAGCCAACACAAAATATTGCCTTAGACGTACGTACGTGATCCATGCTACACTTCGAAAATAATATATGACTTGCTTACCGGAGCAGTCGGGTCTATGGGCAACCTCAAACATATCGTGTCTGATCGCTTGTGCGGTATGGTCCACTCCATTCGCTTTGATACTCAAAAAGGGCGGCGCCGCATATTATTGTTACATTTATGACAATCGTGATAGTATCGCAATCGAATGAGTAACATTCGCGTTGCTAGTCTCCGATCTTACTGAAAAAAAAGGTGTTGAGAAATGGAGGAAATAGATATACAGATACTTTGATCTTCGAATATTAAATTCGGATTGTTTCAAAATATGAAAACAAGAAAACATGCGTCAACAGAAATGACCAACTCCTTACCAACCTGTTGCACGCAGTCAAGATTGAATGCCACGGCTGCAGGGGGCGAAGAGTCCCGAATAGAACCCACCATAGCGATAAGAAACAAAACTAATAACGCTGCGGCTATAACCAACTCGTCGTTCCCAATGACGAAAAACGAAAGAAACACGGAAGGAAGGGAATGGACTCAACAAAGCAGGAATACCCGATACAGAAAGGCTAGAGTTGCAAAAGAGACGAAGGGCGTGTGACCGTAAAGTCTAAGCTTGCAGTCCAAGGCCGAGGAGAAAAACGTCGAACGGGAGAGGAACGACCTCCCCATCATCCGAACAAGCCTAGATTGACCTGGAAAAATACGGATTAAACATGGTACGGTACGGAAGAGCCCAGCAATAAGAAAAGGGAGGACAGGGCCGAGGTTAAAAATGCAATAAGGATGAGAGAAAACGGGGATCAAGAGAGTACCGGTGCTCGCTCATGGGAATATATATGTGGAATATCGTGGAACATACGGATCACAACCAAGCAGACATATATACTATACGAACATACAGGTTCCATCAATAATATATGAATATAGATACGCACCCATGAGTCAAACGTCATGTACGGTCTCGAAGAAAAAATACGGCGCAAAAGACAGGTGCACAGTTATTACACGGAGGTAGAAACTCGAGGTATTAGATACCTCACTCACACTCGTACAAATATTCAGCTCAGGATAAAAAGGAATAAGAAGTCTCATACCGCAAATATTCGCAGATGATACAGATCGTACAAGTATATACTAGACATAAATCAAGGTATATATCAAGAAAGTAGTCGCTTGCAGTCAAGCAGGAACCGGGAAAATTGCATGTCGATTGAACAACAAGAAGAAAAGACGTTGCCAAAATTAGTACCGATTTGTCGAAACGTTCCCGAGTTGCAATATGGACCACGGAACACCGACAGAAAAAAAATGCCTCAAAAGTTATCGAGATATATATGCCTGTCCTGATACGAGTACAACTACGCGAATAGGTGAAACACACAGCTGCGCACCTGCTGTTGACAGCATATTTTGCCATACGCGCAATGATCATTCGATTGATCTTCTCCGGTCGCCCCGGTAGACTAGTGGTCAGCTTCAAAGACCATTCATTGCAAAGACCATTGGTATTGGTACCCGAGTTCAAATCCCACCGTGGTGAGACTTTATTTGAAAAAATAAAAAGGGACCA
>JBBMHQ010075432.1:0-12344 GCA_037834295.1 Postelsia palmaeformis
AGCTCCGTACGGGAGCGCGTCCAGCGATCCGTCTGGGTACCGCTGTGAGCGCGCGGGCGAGCGAGTATCGTTCGGGCACTGGTCAAAGTCAGTGAATGTTATGTATTCCATTAGGAGGGAACATGGTACTCTTAATAGTACATCCAAATATTGCTAGTAAAAATAGGTGAATGTATAGGCTATTGTGTGTGTACCGTAGGTCCTATCTACTATGCTCCCCCGTAACAATACTATTAACAGTACATACTTTGATTGCTATATATTACTATTTCTAGTACCGTAGTGTTGCGGGGGACTATATATACTGGTATTAAATAGGACCGAATATTGTTAGTAAACATGGGTAAATATACAGTATAGGTTTTTGGTTTGTACAGCAGCAGGTCCTATTTACTATGCTCCCCCAATATATATACTGTATTTGTGCCATATCCTTTATGCTGCCGCCGATCTTATCAACGAAAGTGTTGGGGTTTGGCGAGACCTCGTGCCCCGAAGCAGGGGGGGCTCGGCCGGGATACAAACTCCGCGCTGAGTGCGTTCATCTGTTCATCCCTGGGATTGAAATCAAAATAACACTACCGTACAGTGAGCCTGTAAGGTGGGTGGGTGGGTGGGTGGGAAGGTCTGTATTTCTCCCTGTGCTCATTGCCCTGTTCTGGCAGGGGAGCTAGCCTTCAACAATGTGATTGACTCGAGCATTCATTTTCTTAGTTGATATCATCAAATCGTGACTCCTCATTTTGCGCCAAAGTTGTCTTCATCTGATTGGGTGACGATTCGACTGCCCTATTATTTTACGCTGCCGCCTATTATCCAATGGAAGTACGTAAGTTCGTATTGTATTGTACTGAACTGTATGAGGCCTCCTGCCCCGGTCGGCGGTCCTGCCCAAACTTGCTTCCTGCCTTGTATTCCTTGGTTAGTGATTCATTGGCCACCACCCGGCGCTGTGCTGTCTCACCCATACTTGATTTGTCACGTACTGGTGTACTCTAGGTGTACTTCTGCGCTGACTACTACAGTATGTAATACTACAGTATGTAATACTACAGTATGTGTTGCTATGTGTTACTATGTATTAACTATGTACCACTATGTACTATTAATATGTATTACTATGTATTGATTGTATTACTACCTGGTATGTATTTACTACCAGGTATGTATTACTATGTCGTAATAGTGCACGCCCCAGACAGATCATCGTCAAATCGTCTATTCCCACAGTTCATGTCATGGATATTTCAAGGCAGATACAGTAGATATAATATCCGTCTTTTGTGGGATCTAGCTCGTGTTTGCCGGCTGCGGCCCGTGCAATCTGCATGCTGTGCTCTATCTACCACACGTTTTCAGGGTTGAATCTATACTATGAACAGATAGATAGATATATAGATAGATCTATCCTGCACAGCCTATCACAACGGCCAGCGAGGAACTAGATCATCTACTGAGGTGTGGGAAATATTGGAAAATAACAAACAAACGTATCGTTGTGTCTCCCACTTTTTGGCTGACGCCATGCGTGCTTTCGTTATTTTCCGTTGTCCTATCACCTGGGACGTTTCCGTTTCCGCGATGGTGGTGTGCGTTTCGATTGCTGTTTTTGAGTAGGGTCGGCATGACGATGCCATCTCGGGGTACCACAGGGCGCTGGGACTGAAACCGGAGGACTCGTTCGCCGCGGAGATGTTGAAGAAGGCCCTTGATGTGAGTGGATCAATGTGATTGCTGTTGTGATTATGATTGGCTGGGGAGGGCGATTTTTCGCTTGCTTTTGATTGGCTGAAACCGTACGGCTCGTTTGCCGCGAAGATGTCGAGGAAGGCCCTTCACGAGAGTGGATTGTTGTGATTGGTTGGAAACGGGGAGAAGGCGGTGATTTGGTTGCGTTTAGTTCGTCAATGGGCGTGGGGGGCGAATTATTTGCTCTCATTTGATGAGCTGGTTGGCTGGGGGGTGGGGTGTGTGATTTGATTCCATTTGATTGGCTCAAACCGGGCGACACTTTTGCCGAAGAGGCTCTTTACGTGGGTGAATCAATCTGGGAAGGCGGGGGACGGCGGTAATTCAGTTTCGATTCATGGACCCGTTGAACGAGACCGATAGAGTTTCGATTCTCCATGCCCCGAAAACTTTGCCTCATCGAAGACCATGGGCTCAGTTGCCGTGGATATATTGAAGGCCGTTCACGTCAGTGGACCATTGTCGTTGATGAGTGCAAGTTTCGGCACATCGACTATCGATATTTGCATCGGCATGGGGGAACGTTTATCGAACTCGTATCGATTTCGTTCATCATGTTTAGATATTCTGTCGGTTTGGTTTATCATTTATCGATATCGTACCCGTGTGGTTTATCGTCCATAGATATCGTATCGGCTATTTTATCGAAATCGATACCGTGTCGAAATCCATTATCGTTCCATCGTATCGACTCGATTATCACTTTATCGATACCCATCCATGCGCGCAGGAGTCGTTCTCGGGAGATGAGCCTTGCGCTGGGCTGACCGACCTCTTGTCCAAGACCACCATCAGCTCCAACGCCAGCCCTAACCCGGACCCCAAGAGCAACTCCAATTGCCCTCCAAGCGACAACTATTCAGCGCATGACACCACCCCGGGTTTCCAAAGAAGAGGCCTTGGGCCCGGCGCGGGGGGAACAGAAGACGGTGGCGGTGATGGCGGCGGCGGCAGCAGCGCCGACGGCAGCGCCTATAGCGCTAGAATGGGGGGAGGTGGGGATCGATCGTTCAGTTTCGGGGATGAAACCCCGCGCACCCCTCGAGATAACGCTTCGTTTGCGCGAGGCGTCCCAGATAGCGGACAGATGTGGGAAGACTGGAGGCAAGGTGGGGAGGAGGGGAGCGGGGCTGATAATGACCCCGGGAGGGCCGTGGACTTTAGTACGCCTGCGACAGTGGACAGACGAAGAGGGGCGAGGGGTGCGGGTGCGGCGGGGGGGGGCAGGGCGAGGGCAAGAGGGGAAGGAACGGACCGTTTTGATGCCCTGGTGGGGGCTTCTTCGTTGGGCTTGGATGCGTCGGATTCGCATGGGTAGAGCCGTGTTGATGTTGTCGTGATGTAGAAGGGGGTTGTTCGTTAGACAGTCATGGACGCTTCTGGCTGGCATGGGTAGGATACCCTTCTGTTTCATTCGGCGAGGGGCACGGGTGGGGCGGGTTGGGAGTTGGATATGATGGATGTGGGTAGCGCGCGGGTACTGCCGTTTGGTGATGGAGTTGGCAGTGTGTGGCACTGTACCCGCGTGTGCTGAAATGGAGGATGAGAGAGGCTACCGCGTGGGTACATAGCGCGCGGCTACTGCTGTATTGTGCTGCTGTTGGCGGTGTGTGTGTGGCACTGCGCAGAGTGCTGCGATGGAAGATAAGGGAGGGCGTGCTGGGGTGGGGTGTGGCGTGGCGTGGAGTGTGATCCTGATTGTCCGCACCTGGCGCTGATGCGGTGCTCCTG
Organism: Postelsia palmaeformis; assembly: GCA_037834295.1. Taxonomy (NCBI): domain Eukaryota; class Phaeophyceae; order Laminariales; family Laminariaceae; genus Postelsia; species Postelsia palmaeformis. Next base: position 3,481 of record JBBMHQ010075432.1, read on the forward strand.
CCTCGTTCTCTGCCTTGTGTGACAGTATATAACACACTCTGAAATTAACTTGCGAGTCGATTTTCTCTTGGGCAACAGGGGACCCACACAACCAAAGTGGGGGCTCTGGAAAAAATATCGTCGGGATGTTGCCATAGATGCACCGCTCTGCATCTTTAGCTGTAGCCTTTGCGATCTCCACCTTGTGGAGAACATCAGCTTGGGAATCCGTCCGCGGGGGGGTGCTATCTTGCCTGTCATACGAGCAAGGCTCGCACCGCTATCGGGAAAAACGGGTTGGAGATTGTTCCGGTGGTGTGCTATCTTGCACGTCCTTCGAGCGAGTTAGGCTCGTACCACTCTCCAGAAAGCCAGGCTGGAAAGTGTTCAAGTGGTTCGCGTGCGTTATCTTGCGTGTATGTGAGGGTTTGTTTTCCCGCAGCCCTTGGTGTGCGAAGCCCTTGCTGTCACTTTTTGTTCTTGCCTTTTTGCTGTATCCTGCTGTGTGCAGCCCTTGCTACAGCCCTTGCTACGGTACACACCTGTTTGGGTATTTAGCCTATTTGCTGTGACCCTGATGCTGGTAACGTACGGAATCGTGATTGCAGTGGTACTGCAGACGGAATTGTGATAGCCAGTTAACGCGTGTAGTGCAGGAAGTGGGTGGGTGGGTTGGTTGGTGTCGGAGGGGTTAGAATGTCGGAGGCGAAGCCGAAAAGGGAATCAACTATTAATAATTTTGTCGATGTATTTCACTCATGGACGTCATTTATATATTCGATACATGCCTTGAGTTTTGTGGACGAGAAGCTCAGGTGGTGTCTGACTACTGCTCCCGCGGCTTCCAACTTGGTCTTATCTTTTTGCGTGCGCTGCCCGAGACCGGGATACTATACTCGTATTATTGTGCCGGCGTGCCGGTATGTGGCCTCCTCAAGTAGCGAAGACAATCTGCTACAATCATCTTTCTACACCGACCCCCAGTGACCCCTGTTTCCAGCGCCCCCCCTGACTAAACGCGACGCAACCGGTGACAGAGGCAAGCCTCCGCATGCATTGTTCATTTTCCACACAACTCCACTATATCCCCATATAACTCCTGCGTCTGCACACCAGCTGGGCGCATGCCTAATACAGCAGTTTGCGCTTTAGGTTTCACGTCTGGGCTCAAGTCTCCGACCACTACAGTACGTTAGTAAGAGCGTACAGGCCTTGCCCCCGACTATCGCACCAAATTCTTGACGCCGAATCACGTTGTAGCAAAAAACAACTTGACTCTTAGGGAACCGGTTCTGGGCGCCTCTCAACAGTCCCCCGGACTGGTCCAATGTGCAACGCTTACTAATAATAATATTACTACTGCTAGCGCCTTTCTTCAGAGTCTCAAGCATATAAATTATAAGTCTCTCCCGGACACAGAACAAGACGCCATAATCTCAGACCAGGCATATTGATTTTCAATATTTCTTGATTGGAATCATCATCGTCGCGCTCTCGAGCAGTGGAAAATACCTATTAATACCTGGTACGACTGTAAATATTGTATTAAATCGGAAGGGCATCTCGTTGTAGGACAGAAATCAATGCGCACGAGAGACCGCCGTAGTACGAGTGAGTGAGTGAGTGCTGGCTACGGATGCTAACCAGAATACGGCCAGCACAGCACCTCGAACTCACTGTCATTGTCAACACACCAGTCACAACCAAAGTAAGGGTGGCACTAATTAATGTACCTGGCGTCTGCACAACTATCGTTGCCTTGTAACACGTGTGATGAGACAACACACCGCATCACACTAGGGTGATAAGTCAACACACCCCTTTACCCTCTGACACTATGAGACTTATCACACGTGTGATAACTCAACACACCCCCTTACCGTCCAACACTATGGTACTATGAGACCATCACACTGGGTTGATAATATAACACACCCCCTTACCGTCTAACACTATGGCGCTATGAAACTATCACACAAGAGTGATAATCTAGCACCTCTCCTCGGACGAATTTCGAAGATGTTTTTTTCTCTTCAACGTGAAGAGCGCAAAAAACGCCGAGCGACGCCTCTCAACTAAACAAACATCACCATGAGATTGTCCCAATCATATATGCCGTCATTTTCATAGTGAGCGTACCTTCGAGGCGCCTTAAGGGTCACCTTAAGGCACCTTAGGGCATCACCTAAAGGCATGTTTTGGAGATAATCGGGTCTAAAATTAATGACTTCGAGCCGGTGTGTTGTTTTCACTGACTGTAATGCGGAACACGCCCAACGTCAGCGTACGCGAGGGCCGTCAGCCTTCTATCGCAGGGGAGCATACATATAATACCAACATACTGCACACGAATAGTTAGAACCGAAAATACGGGGGACTCGTACCAGGTTCCACTCTCACCCGAAAATTCAAGGAATATTTGGACGAGATATTTCTGATATTTATATGCTAACCGTCCCTATATTTTGGGTGAGAGTGGCAGATGTTTTTCTTGTATCCGTTGATTGTGGGCTGAGAATACCCGTACCTAAATAGAATGACACATAATACGTGGTGACCAGAATCGACCAAAAGCATCGCGCGGTTGAAAACAAAACACGGCGTTTCTACATAAACATATAAACTACGTATATATATATGTATATCGGTTCAAGTGTCCTGCTCCATTTAGTTCCATGCTGCAGGACGTGTAACGACAGTTTGCCGCCCACAAACGAGGACCGGCCATTGGCGTACAGCGACGTAATCAAAACGAAAATCCAAACATCTCTTCCTCGTATGAAAACAGAGGGGGGAACCGGTCGAATGCTTTGCCCGGAGCAAATACGCAACCCCTACGTACAGCAAGATGGTACCGGTACTACACACTAGACACCAGACAGTGGTTGCGATTTCCGTGACAACAGGCGCACGCATGTCACGGCGGTATCGTCGTGTTCGAAAATCTCCGTCCATCGCCTCTATCTACACAAATCTATTACGCAGCTTTGAAAGTTGAGTATCAACTATTTGAATCAGTTGAACTCACAGCTGGCGTATTTTTATTAAATCAATAATATTAATAATACCGCTGCTGTACGTATTTGTCACCTAGTAACCAGAGCACCAAGCGACCGAGCGATGAAAAAAGCGGTGACATCAATGTCGTTTTATGCTATCCTGCTCCGAGCCTGGTAGAGCTGGTGCTCACTCCGAGGGGCACCGATAGATATATCAGCGCGAACTAACCGGAGCACCGAGTGATGAAAAAACACGGCGAAACTACTGTCATCGTTGTACGCTGAGCTGCAAAATAAATAGCCCTCCATCGCCCCTAGTATCTGCACTATGCCGTAGTTTGACATTTTTCCGCCTTAAAAGTATCCAAGTAGCACCGATGAAAAACGCGACGAATTTAATGTCGTTTCATGCCATCCTGCTCCGAGCCTAGTGGAGCTGCTTCTCCTCCGAGGGGCGCCGACAGCGCGTTGCGCTGCTTTTCCGACTCCTCTATGTCGTCCTTCACGAACGTAGCGTCTTCTAAACCCCACACAATGTAGATGTACACGGGCGTCACCGCTAGTAATGCCCACGAGTGGAAAATCCAAGCGAAAACTGCGCATGCACAAAAGTGAAAAGATCGCAAGAAGAAAGGCAACGATCGGGATGGAAGTGATGACGGTCGGAACAGAGGTATCATACACCAGGTACATATCTTGGCACAATCATAGATCGGGGTCACCGCTATTAACAGCAACACGCGTCATGGTCCGAACGTCGAAATGGAGGTATCTTCCACCTGGTATGCATCTTGTAGCATATACATACATACATCGGAGGGACTGCCTAAAAAAAAATGTCCACGACTGAAAGCTCGGAGGGACAACTGGTCGCCCGCAGAAACAATAAAAAGCAACGATCGGAAGCGATCTGTCTCTGATTTATCTTAGCGCATTCACACCCATCACATCACACTCCAGAGCTTACATAACATGGAGAGTGTTGGTTGTGCTCGGCGTATCGTGGATGATTGAGCGGTCGGCGGCACACATAAGGTATATGGTACACCAGGTATGTAAGAAGGACCTAGCTGGCCGGCAATAGAAGCTGCATTCGATGTTCATGTCCGAGTCCTCACGGACATAGCTGGTATAGAATACCATGAAGATGTTGTGAAGATGATGGGATTGTGAGGACGTGGGTCATAGGTAATATTCACGCCGAGACGGCGAGACGGCGAGAGTACCTCAAGTATGATGATACCACCAACAGCTTTCATCTCGAGCCACGACCATGTCAGGCAAGATTGCGGAAAATCCTTGCGCTTAAGGCAAACTAATGCTCCATATAGGAATCGCCCCAGAGCGTCACGAAAAAGCCATATTTCTTACACGTCTCGAAGAAATCATCGATTCCGACTTACTCCTTGACTATCTGGATCCTTGGAGACATATATACTCATATATTCCCAACCTTGTATGATCTGTTTGATCTGTATGGTTTAGCTCATTTTGCCCGATGGGAGGCGTACAATCTGCATGAGCTAGATAATGTCTCCTACTATAGGTCGGATGTCTACTACACAGATTTTCTGCGCAACCACTCACAGCGGCGAGTGGGGAATTAGTGTAGATGACCCATCTATCTGTAGGTGATCTATCTGTAGATGTCCTATTTATCTGCAGACGATCTACCCGAGATGTGAAAGCTCTGCAAAAAAAAACTACCATGAACCAAACAAGGTTTTCACTAAAAAATCGTCGATCAGTTCATCACCTCTTTGGGGCTTGGTCAGACTTAATTACATAGCATACACTTGCTTATAATATAGAGCATAGCATACACTTACTTATAATGTAGAGCATAGCATACACTTCCTTATAATATAGAGCATAGCATACACTTGCTTATAATGTAGAGCATAGCATACACTTCCTTATAACATAGAGCATAGCATACACTTGCTTATAATATAGAGCATAGCCTACACTTGCTTATAATATGAAGGGGCAACGCGACGACCAAATGTGCCGATTGTGTTGAGCATTGCAATGCCGTCTGCGTCGTAGGGAGATGCTAAATAAATACAAGCCTGAAAACATTTAATTCCTTGCAGTCGTACCATACCGCACGGGCACAGCATGGCACAGCATTGTTTTTCTTATTGGTGCGTCGCGAGCTCGCATTCCTCATAGGCGGTCGGTTGCATTCCTCATAGGCGGTCGGTTGCATTCCTCATAGGCGGCTGCATTCCTCATAGGCGGTCGGTTGCATTCCTCATAGGCGGTTGAATTGTTGAAACAAACAGACTCGCTGTTATTATTACTATTGCGCTTGCCATCCTACGATGTGCAGCACGCTGATGAGCTTCAACGTTGGTCATCTTGAAGATGAGCATTCCCAGCGACAACCAAATACGAAGGAAACCAAAACTTAACATGCATAGGCTTGCGACCCGACATTGTGCAGCGTGTGTGCCCATGGCATAAAACGAGGAAGAAGCAAAAGTGAAGTGAAGTGTGTAAAATAACGACATCCCAAACTGGATAACGTACGAAAATTTCCCCAAACCAAACCGCCCCTGCATTGCACCATCTCATCGGTGAAACAGCGACTGAGCGCCCCCCCAGAACATCCCGACGGGGCATCGACCAAAACCCTGGCGTTCGCAACTATAGCACAACGGGTGTCTATCGTAGAACATATGTATGCTTATGTACGCCCTCTGTGGCGATGTGAGACTTCCCATTGCAGAAACAAACGAAAATCGTCCAGCAGACATTCGATGCATTACATGATCGCAACATCAGAGACTCTTTGAATACGCGGTGCAATGGGATGGGAGAGTTTGACGTGTTCCATGAAATGCATGCGGTGGTGAACGGTGGAGGGTGGTGGTTACCTGGTATTGTCCCGAAGTATAGCCTCATGCCGAGGGTGTTATACCAGTGGGCATGATTGAAGATGTTGACTACTAGAGAGTGCGTTACAGAGACTCCGTTGATTTCTGCAAATCACGAATAATCACCACAACAGGAGGGGGGGGGGGAAGAAGAAGAGAGGGATATAAAAAAAATGAGATTATGAGATAATGAGAGGGAGAAGGTCGCGCGGGGGAGGGGCAGGAGTGTTGTAGAGAAGGACAGTGCCCGGGGGGGGTGGGAGAAAGATGAGGGGAGTGTGAGGAGAAAAAAGGAGAGCGGGTTGTGGGGGCAGGTAGAGAGAGAGGGGTTGCAGCAGACGGAGAAGGCGAGATGAGAGCGGAGGCGGGGGGTAGAAATAGAGGGGACAGAAGAGGGGGGTAGAAACGGAAGGAACAAGAGAGCGGGTGGGGGGCGCGTGAGGGGGAGAGAGGAAAATAAACAGAGGCAGCACAAGGGCGAGAGGGGGGGGAGGGGAGGTGTACTCATTATCATGTATGGCCGTAGTCGTGTGAGCAAAGGCCCTCGCATCCCGGCAATGCCGGAACAGAGCATATCGGGTTTTCACCGACCAGGAAGACATTGCTTGCACCACGAGCGAAGCGCCGTGAGGTGTCCGGCGAGTCGTATAAAGGATGAGCTGCATCATACTAAGAACCGCTTCTGAGGCGGATTCTCTTGCATATGGATAACAGCGTCAATTAATTGATATATTTTCTGGTGTGGTCACTTCCCATAGACAGCAATGGGTTTGCTACGTAGCTTAACTGCCTTGTGGGTGCCTTACCATATACACACTGCGTGATACCATCATCCCCGGTGTGCGGAGTTAAGGCTCTCCCCGCACAAAAAATATCCAACTCGACCGCCAGCCGTGGTGACCGTCAAAGCAAAAAAAAACGGTACCCTCGTTGTCAAGTTCAAACAGTGAGCGGCGTGTTTTCCATCGTCGGTCGCCAATTGACGTCAACCCAACCTATGTATATACCAGGTATGATGTAAAATACCTGGTACTGCTGTATTCCGTGCCGTCGCTCTCCGAAGACTATTAGGGGGGACCATAGTATATAGGACCTACGGTATACACAAAAGGCCTTATGCAAATCTCCCTATTTTTACTTTTAATATTACTATTACGGGGCACATACTTTAATAAATAGGACCTACGGTACACAAACACCTATATATTTCGCTGTTTTCACTAACAGTATTTGGTCCTATTAACTATGCCGCCCGTCATAGCGGTATTAGGTCCTACTTCGTATTTACTACGGTCCTTCGTGATAGCTATTGATCTGACTGAAAACATCCTCACTTCAGGAGGTCTATACTACTACTATACTACTATTAGTATCACTACTATTACTACTATTATTAATAGTGAGCCCGAACCTGATTGAGAGAAGACCTGAAAGTGCAGTCTGGTGAACAAACCCAAAGCCTATACTATTTATCGGTATATCACGAATAAAACCATTCCAGGTAATATACGATATTGCGCCAAGGAGCCCGGTCACTCCCAGTGACATCGTTTGGACTAAATAAGGCACAGTAGTACCCCTCTCGTGGCAAGCCTAAGCACACACCGCAAAACACTAATGCTCTAACACTCTAACAGACTAACACACTAACACACTGACACACTAGCATACTAACATGCTAACACACTAACACATCACCTCATTAGGGGTATAGTGGTACAGGGGTCTATGTAAAAAAGAGGTGCCCTGCACTTAAAGCAATGTCCTCCCTATCCCACCGTAGACGCCCACCATAGGCGTCCACACCTCATGATCTGCACCGGGCGCGCTTTCCCGCAAGGTGTACACACCACGAGGCGTGTCTGCCTTGAGGAGGGTAGCGCCTCATTTTGACTCAAGTAAGGTATAGGACTACACAAGCTCTACACCCTCTCCCGAAAAGTGAAACCCGATGGTTAGTAATGTTATTAGTACTAGGCTTGCCACCCGAAAATGTACAGCACGAGCTTCAACGTTGATCACCCAAAGCATTCCTGAAAGAAGAATTTTCCGAATACAAGGAAATCCTATTGAATGCACATATTGTTATTATAAAAAATATCCTTTGCCAATGGTGAAGCGAAGTATCACTACAAATGTTTGGATGTCAAAGATACCCTCCAGAATGTTTTAGAACATGCTTCCTATGAGCCCGTTCAGAACAAAAAAAAAATCCCAACTTTTGGTAAAGCGTGAAAAAGCAAAACTGGGGCCGATGTTAAGCCAACACGGCTTGAGAAAAACTCAGGCCGATCTTCGGTTCGAAGCAGCGAGATTCCGAGTCCTTGGAAGAAATCGATCGACAAAACCAACGATTGCGTCATGAATTATGAACGGAGTGCGCTCGTTAGAGGCTCCAACCCACCCTAGGGTCACCGTCTTCACACCATGGCCGGTGTCATGTGGCGGGAGCTGACCAGGCGTTTGATGATAAAACAATTGGCCGCTGGTGTTGCACGAAACAGAAGACAAAACTTCTTCATCCGTCTCGAATGGCAAAAAATAGACTTTTTTCCAGGTTTGGGAGGATACCGTAGGGCGCCGCCGGCAAGCTCTCGCCCCCTAGCCCATGGATCCACCTGGTATCTTCGAGGCCGTCATCTATATTCGTTGGCCTTGCCGGACACCTAGCGCGTTGGCCGTGGGCTGAGTGTTCTGTTGAAACCGAGCGTCGATCGTCGCACGAGCTGGTTTATATCAGCGTGTTGACAATTTGCAATAAAAAAAAACAAATTGCGCCGCCTGCAGCTGTTGGGGAAAAAAACGAACACACATTTTTCCTCTTGTTTCTCACAGCGGCGGTGCGAGGAAATTTTAGGTTGTTCTTTGAAAAGCAAAATGTTTAAAAAATCTTTCGAACTTCGCGTTTCCAATGGCATAGGTCTTACAGTAGTAGTAGTAGTAGTAGTAGTAGTAGTAGTAGTAGTAGTAGTAGTAGTAGTAGTGGTAGTAGTAGTAGTAGTAG
>JBBMHQ010075443.1:0-12343 GCA_037834295.1 Postelsia palmaeformis
ACGCAAGGCACGCACCTTAGGGGGGAGGAGGGAGAAGAGCCCACTTAGTGACCCCGGACCTGAGTTACGACTGAAGAGAGAGAGAGAGAAGAAGGGTGAAGATAATAAATGGGGTGAGAAAAAAAAAAAAAAAAAATAGCGTTTCCTCCGTCCTCATCCATTTCAAGTGCTTGTCACATGGCCTGCGGGCGGGAGGGGGGGGCACGACAGTTTGTTTTTTCTTATTGTTGATTATTCTTGCATACGTGGCAACGCAGTATCTCTGTGGTGTAGCTTTGTGACCACATATCTTGTATCTCTTCTAGGATTGAATAATCGGCACGGACACTGGTTGTGCTGGATGTCGTCGGGTAGAATGTAGTTTAATGTGAAGAACACACACACATGGGGGAGGTGGACGAAGCTGTGACGGGTCTCGCTCGTCCATATCCCCCTGCCCCTCCTGCACCGCCTCCTAAATTAGCTGTGTATGGTACGCGGCTGACCTGCCCCCCACTCTGACAGGAAACATCACCAACAGTCGAAATCCTATTCAGAGGCCGCGTTCTCAGCCTGCCCCTCGCCTTTCCTTCTCCTACGCGCCCCACCTCGTCCCCTGCCCCGGCTGCCTGCCCGCATCCCCTGTACCTCCCACCAGCACCCCGTCAACCAACCGTGAGTAGATCCTCCATATTCGACTTCGCGCATCACAAAGACGCCTGCGACACCCATCTCGCCACTCTCTGGATCACCCACGGTGGGGCTCCCATTTCCGCCAGCCTTGTTGCTCCTCCTTTTCTCCCAGAGTGCAAGGCGAACGCCTCCGGTATCAGTTCCTCGATTTCCCAGCGACCTCCATTTCTCACACACCTTCTCGAGCCCACTCCTCGAGCATTGCGTCGCCTGCCCTCTCGTCCACACCTGACGCCCCCCTTCCCGCTCCTGTACGCTATCAGTAGGGCACCCCCGCCCCCCCCCGGGATAATGCTTCAGTAGTGCTCGAGCAGCTCCCCCAAAAATCCGCGACTTTCGGCTCCACCGCCCCCCCCCTGGTCCTCACCATGAACACCCCTCTTCTGCCCTGACCTCCTCTGCCTTACTCGGAATGTTTTTTCACGGTATCCGCCGCCCCCCTCCTCTTCGCCCCCAGCTGCACGCCTTTTTCGAAGAAGGATGCGTCCCCCTTCCTCTGGCAGTAAACCTGGTGCCCCCCCCCCTCACTCCTGCGAAAAATTCCCGGTGCCCTTAGCAACAGTGGGTACAACAAAAAGGTATGTCTTTCCACGTTTTCCTCCCCGTCACACCCCATGTGCTCAGGCTCTCTTCCATCATTCTCGTGAACTGTCTCCTCACCCTCCTCTGGTTCCGGTCACCAGGTGCACCCTCCTGATCTCTTTTTTAGCCGCCCAGTTCCTAAAGTGCTGCAGTGGCAGAGACAGCCCTACCCACTGCCCGCTGTACACGTTCGCCGCTACCAACTTCCCCGCCACGATCACCTCCTTATCCTTCCTCTCCGCCCTGCTGTAGGCCATAAACCTCTGTAAGTTCATCTACCACCTCCCACTCGTTCTCCCCCCCCCCAATATATTACCATTCCTTCATGTAACCCTCCGGTTCACTCACATCCTTCCAACCTTGCGCAGAAGCCCCCCACGCCGACTTTGCAACTTGTCGAGTGCGTAGCGGCGTCCAAATCTTCGAACACGTTGCCGTTCCGTCCCCCCCAAGCCCTTGATTCTACCACTCCTCTCCCTTGCCTCCCTTGCAGTTAGTTCCCCATTGTACCTCCGACGAACTATCCCCCCTCATTAGCACCGACTCCCCGCCTTTGGCTGGCCTGTCCTTCCTGATCGCTACCTCCAGCAGGCTGGCGCATCCATCCCCGTCAGCCCCACAACATCGATGGACGACCGGTTCCCATCCTCGCCCTTCCTAGTCTTAATTGCCCGTCTCTGTAGAGCTGTATCTCGAATACACCCGCGTTTCCAGGCACAGTCCTCGAACAAAGCGAACCAAAACCAGGTCCTTGTACGGGTCTGCTTCGCGAATCTGAACACAAAGCTGCCAACATATCTCCTTCCCTCGCCAGGCTTTCCTTCAGGCACCATCTCCACCATCCTACGTCTTCTATGAAGTCCTTCGTCAGCCCCAGCAACCTTTTAGCTTCCACTTGTTCCTACCCGTACCCCTTCCCTACGCGCCACGCTCGCCTTAGGTCAGATGCAGCTTGCTCCGCTGCAGCAGTCACCACACGAAACACCTTCTTGATCTCTGTTAACACCCCGCCGCGCACCCCTCCCTTCCCGTGCACATCCCGTCGCGCACTTTTCCCCTTGTTCAGCGTGGTCCCGCCGTGCACTTTCCCCCCCCCTTTTCGTGCACGGCCCTGCTGCACACTTCCTCCTCCGTTCCGTGTGTCGCTTCGCCGCGCATTGGCCTCCCCTTTTTGCGTGCGATACACCTCCGCGCGCCCCCCCCTCCGTTCCTTGTACGACCTTACCGCTCGCTTCTCACTCCTTTCCGTGAGTGAGCTGCACAGTCGCGCCCTTCCCCGCTCGACCCTGCCTCGCGCTTGCCCCCCCTTTTTCGTGCATAGCCCCGCCGTGCACTTCTCACCCTCGTTCCGTGCACGACCCCGCTGCGCACTCGCCCCTACGTGCCGTACCGTGCACTTCCTCTGCTGTGCCCGTGTGGCAAGGCAATAGAGGGTAGAACTCACGTATCTAGGGAATGTGAAATATATAAGGAGGAACGGGGTGTGTTCGAAGAGGAGGTAAGGGAAATAGACGAATGTGACCTGGAGGAGTCTGGTGCACTAGATAGCAGCGAGAAAACGATCGCTGTCCTAGATGAGGGATGGTGGCCACAGGCGGCGAAACAGCAAGGGGATGCGCATAGCAAAACGTTTCTATGAAATACTTGTACTGGAAGCAACAGAATGAGCGCCCAAATATTGGGCGTGTTTCTGTTACGAGTAGGAACGGTACTCCGTCTCGACACGGAAGCGTGGTCAATGGTTAAATGGCTAAGACAAGCACTAAATGAGTATGCCCCCCACCCCCGACAACCTTTACTCCGCACAAGGGGGATGATCGCATCAAGTAGTGTGTATATGGTGAGGCACCCATGAGGCAGTTACATAGTAGACCCATTGCTGTCTCAGGAGACAGGCCACACCAGAAGTGAAATTAATCCATCCATCGATGCTGTCATACATATGCAAGAAAATTCGCCTCTCAAGCGTTTCTTCGTAGGATCCAGCTCACTCTTCATACGACTCGCCCTACACCTCACGTTTCGCTTCGCGCTTGGTGCATGCAATGTCTGCCTGGTCGGTGAGAACCCGACGTGCTCCGTCCCGACAATGTAGGGATGCGAGGGTCTGTGGCCATACGACTACGGCCATGCATGAGCATGGGTACCCCTCCCCCCCCCCTTCCCCACGTGGACGCCGCCCTTGACGTGCGCTCCCCCCTCGCCCCCCGTTGCCGCACACTTCTACGCCTTTTTAAGTACAGGAGTACATTTGGTGCCGGTTTCATGTAGATGTGATCCGTATTTATACGACTAACTTTTTGAGGGGTTATTACATACCATCAGGTAAAAGGCAATATCAGTAAGTAGGTTTTGGCAGTTTAAAACTGAACAATATTACGGAGGACCATAGTTAATAGGACCTGCGGCACACACAAAAACCTATATATTTCGCTATTTTTACTAACAATATCTGGTCCTATTAACTATGGTCCCCCGTAATAGTACAGTTTCGCAGAAAATCCGAGCTGAAAACAATTTGAACAAAAAGAGCTCAACGTACGTACGTAAAATAATTCATACAGTGTACTTCTGATGACGTTTTATTCACCGGCAACCGCTAGACGAAGGCCGCGGCAGGATCAACTATCACGGCGGGGTCGGTAACCCGCTGCGTACGTCTCATTTGCGAGGAAGCCTACCACGCAATGCCTGGATGATCGCGGCAGTGGAGGCTCCTGCGGATCCCGAGTGGCGCACGAAAGGGATGGGCAAAGCGACAGGGTATTTCATGGTATGGCATGGTATGTAGGCGGTATGTAGGTCCCACTGCTTGTCGATTTCCGTCGACTTTTCGCCAACTCGTGGGATCCTCTTGCTCTCAGCGGCTGAAGAAGATGATTTTAGCCTATTAATCGTGAGTATTAAAAATAGGAATAGGGTTCGATTCCCCCAAGTTCAGCCAGCGGGGGTGACAGTCTGATAGGTTGAACTACAGCAGGGGTGGCAGTTCAATCTGTTACACTGCTACTTATATCTCTACCCCGATGCGCCGATGGACAGCCGCTGCCGCAGCCGTTGCGCAGCTTGATGTCAACCAGCATGTCGCTTTTTGGACCCGGCGGCCGCCCCCCGCGTATCGGCTCGACGGATGAGCACCTCGACGCGCGTTCAGCGCCCGCGACTACCCCTGCCCGTTGCTTTTTTTTGTTAGTCCTTCGACAGATTGGTAAAAATAAAGCTTAAGCTCACCACCCACCTCGAGTTCCAACGCCTCTCCCGGCGGTAGGTACTCATTCCACCCGGCCGCGACAGAGAGTCCAGCCTCCGGGATCTGCGCCTTTGAAACTCCTGGCCTCCCCTGCGGTGCTCGTCACTTACTGCGCTTCGGTCGACCTCACCGGTGCCGCCGAAAAGTCAGGAGGAATGAGTTGTAAAACCCCTTTACGTCGAAATTTCGTGCAACAAATCAAACAGCGCCGCCATCGGATGAGCTCAAAACATAAACAACCTAGGTGAACTTCGGTGGGCTACCGCGGCTCTCTCTATCCCGATTGCCTATTGCGCCGGGGTTGCCGTACATCTAAGCTGGCCCCTCGAGCTAGAGACGGACCGCTACTGGCGTTCGTACGACATCGATAGTGGATGGCGTGCTCTCACAGTTTCTCGCGTAGACCTTCGAAACTCCTCCTCTTCAGACGCATAGCGTCAAGTTCTCCAACGCATCGGCAGAAATCAGGCGAAGGTGTACAAGCAAACACGTTTGTTCAACTAGACGGTCCCCTACGAAACCCCCGTTGGAGTTGGCCCCTGCTCTTCCGACGACAAACCCCAACGATTTCCCCACCGGCGCGAAGTTTCTTGTTTCGATCTGTCCCCAAATATGCCCGGTGCGGATGCACATCACCGAGTCTCACGTGGCGCACTGCGGGCCCTACGCTAACCCCCATCATAGCGGCATCATTGGTTCAAGCATATAACGGCGGGACTGGCGAAATACGTCGCGGTAAGTACGTGCTCAACAGCGTCACCAATAAAGCCCCCTCCCATACCACGTCGCTTAGGACGACGTGTCAGCGCCCCTTCGACAACTTATAGATTCGGCCGACGGTCGATGGTGGGCCATCGTGGTGGTGTAACTGCACTGTTGGGCGGATTCTCGACTCTACCACCAGTCTTGAAAACGATGAGTTAGTCTTGGGAACGATTGATTGACTCCCAGCTCCCTGCTGGCGCTCCATCTGGCGACAGTCTGACCCAGCACCTCCAAAGTGACCGCTTGCACCGTCGAATGCGTATTGGCGCTGAAAACGGAGAGTGTTCTCGAGAGGGGGCGATTTTCTGACGCCCGGGTCGACGCGTGGGTTGGCTTCGTCGCAACAGCGCTACGAGCAAGGTGAGGGCCAGCCGGCTTGACATTTGGTACAAAAACAAAGATTGTTTGTGGTGGCTACGTAGAAACATTCCGCGCGCATGAGCCTTCTTGGAAAAACAAATCGGTGTGATTTTTGGGCGACCCGGGCCCGATCAAGTCTGCTCTTCTCCCGGCACACTATGAGCACACGACTCCGACAGGGACTGCACGAGGTTCTATCTACAGTAGCATATCTGGACGGGTGGCCTAACGTAACGTATACAAATATAAAGTAGGAGGCGTGGAATGCTTCACGACACCGCTGCTCCCAACAAGTTACTTTTATTTCCAGGTTTGGGTCGGGGGGGGGGGTCTTTCGACCATATTTATGTACCTGGTATCTGTTTTTAATCGCCTCCAGCTTTTTTGTGTGTCTTAGGTGATCCGTTTAGTTCGTACCCGGTACATCACACAGAGCACCGCAAACATCTTAGCTCCTCGGATAACCCCCTGGTGAAATAAAAACTCCAAGGAATCGCGTTTCCCGTAGTTTCCCGCAATATCTCAATCTCCGTCCACTAGAATCACCAAGGATTGCCCTCCTTAAAATTGCCCCCGAAATGTCCGTAGTCATCCTCAACATACCAGGGATAACATGGTATAAATAAACGCAGTAGGACAGTACTAATGTGTGTGACCTCTACTTCGAGCCAAGATCAACCGCTAGTCCGGCAGGGAGTTTTCCATGGAGCCCTCGATGGCACCCGGACACAAATAAATGATGTTGTAGTTGGTGGAGGCCATCCTCCTTGGTGGGTAGTTCAATGGCTTCTAGTACTACTCAAGCTTGTGGTGCGGAAAGTCCTCATCGATCGTTTCACCAGCGAAAAGCCACTCTTTTTTTCGTTGCGTACTGTAGTCGCAGGCAAAACTTTGTAGATCGATAATCATACCTGGAACATACTGCATGGAATAACGCAACAACCTATTAGTATTTTGATATTTTCTTCACACATACATGTAAAACCAGGGAAACAATAAAACCTGCCGCTTTTCATTCTGCTGCGTGCTGAAAATGTTTCAATTGTTATTCGTTTCTAATCTGAACACTTGTAAGAAGATTCGGATTCGCACTTAAAATATTTATGATCAACACGTTATCTGTTAAAAAAAGCACGTGGCACACACAGCACGCAGCAAACAGCATAAAAAGGTGCATGTACCAATCGGTGAGTTTTCGAAGTTCCCCAATCAAACTACTGTTGAGCGTTAGTTTCATCAAAAAGTTGTTTGCTGTCCTGCCAGGTTTCGGCCTTATTAACTTAGCATATACACTAATTTGTGTTTAATGATGTTGTCACAATATAATAAATAGCTAACTCCGCTCAAAGTAGTCTACCCGCTCGCGCAAACCAACTCCCAGCGCTCAGCACGCCTGCATCCCGTCGAATAAAATACTACCAGGTACGTAACAATCATGGACGTGTTCGGCAAGCAGCGGTTCCACTCTAAGAGTTGATAGTGTGCTGGGTTTTCTTGTTGGTTCTGTGAACTATAATAGATTTGTTTCAGTGAGCAGCATTTGAGTCTTGTATGGAGAACAACGTCACACAGACGTGGCAATGGCAATACATTCTGTTTGTGTACAATATTGATGGGTTGGGAGGCGCCACGGTGATTCGTGGTATATCGCCCCCTCCTCCCTGTTATAATATGTTACCTAATATAGCGAAAAACGCGAGAAGGACGCGAAGAAAGAAGAGTTGATCGAATAACGGTGACGAGCTATGGGACGTCACACTATCTTCAAGAGCGATGGAAATCTCTAATCGACAAATGCCGGTGGGGGGGGGGGGGGCACACACCCATGACGGCGCCGTATTATGTAAAGAGCTTCCGTGAGCTGATCTGGGGAGAAAAAAGGATCAATTCACAACTGAAGCAGACAACAACGAAAAGTCCAAGCATTCTACAGGATGGGCCCGCCAACAAGAAGCACCTACCACATACTCCGAGTGAAACTGAAACCTTGTGGTATGGTACAAATTTCGGCATAGCGTAGTAGGCTGGATGCTCTGCTTCCCCCCCCCGCTGACGACTTCTTACGAAAGTCTTCCTCACGTCCTGGAAAACGAGAGTTTCGGTTTATTACGTGTTCGCTTCTTGCTCGTGGGGTCATATTGCTATACGCACATGAATACATGTTTGGTATAGATAGAAAAGCACAAAGGCGAGCTATTAGTAGAATGCTCTGAATACCAAGTAAAAAAGAAAATGGTAAATCGGATACAACGTGTGATTGTCAGGAAACGAATGACGAACGAATTACATGATAGCGCAGCAGGGAGGAAGGCGCTGCGTCACCCCTGTCTCCGCGTAATTACGCCTCCCTACACACACAACGAGAACTCGGCCGACCTGCCTACCGTTCCCTCTCTGCCAGTGGAGCACCCTTCCCACCCCTTCCCCCCCTCGAGCACACTTGCTCATCGGTCGTATGGCCCATACCGAGAGTTTCCGTTAATCCCTCCATATCTCGCGACGCTTGGACCCTGTCCACTAGGCGTCGTTGGCAACTTTCATCTGGCCTGCCTGGCCCTGGATGCTCACGTATCACCCATAACATGTGGATCCTGCCGTTGTCAAACAACGGCCGCGATTTGGGGGAAATGCCTAGTCATATGACCGCCCAGAATACTCTTCACGCCACCATACAGTATCGAGTGCCTGGGCCGGCAGTCCGAACGGGCTCCGGCGACATTCACATCATGGCCAATTTCAGGCAGCTCAACATAATCATCAGCCTCAACTAACCTCCCCGCCTCCCGCGATATCGGCGAAGTTCTTGATAAAGAGGGGGTCATGATGGTTCCCCGGCCCCCTTTGACCCGTTTCCTATTGCCATCGAGCCATCATCTACAAAAACGTGGATTCTCTGATGGCGTATTTATGTACGCCCGCGCGCTTCTCGAGTGGATCGTCGTACCGCGAGGAAGTGACGCTGTACCTGGATGCTCGTCAACGCCATCAACGACGTTGCCGACGGCGTTGAGGGAGTAGCCACTTTCCTCGACGACGTGATCGTCTTGAACCGACGTCAAGCTCGCCTTCGACCGACGGCAGTCTTCAAGAGACAGCATCGTCTCCGACTGATTTCACCGTCTTGTCTTCACAGATGTATGTCACCATCTTGTCTTCGCCGACATCACCGTTTTCATCTGACCTGACCGGTTTCAATTCATGGCGTCGTCTTCGACCTTTTCAACTGGTGTCATCGTCTTACAACTGATGATGCCATTGTCTCCGACCAACGTATGGTATTCAAATGCGCCGTCATCTTCGACCGAGGTCACTGTGTTCAACCGACCTTCTCGTCTCCAACCGACGGCATCGTCTTCAGCCAACGATATAATCGTCGTCAACAGACTCGCCATTTCCAACCAACGTCACTGTCTTCAACGTCATCCTCTTCAACCGACGCCGCAGTCTCTACCCAACGGCATCATCTGCAACTTCGATGCCGTCATCTCCAATCGGCGGCATCGTCTTCAACCAACGTCGCCGTGCCCAACCGACGTCAACCTCTTGAACTGAAATAGTCGTCACCGACTGGCGTCCTCGTCTCTAAACGACATAATCGTCTTCAATCAATGTCATGGCCTCCGACCGACGATGTCATCTTCAACCGACGTTGAGTTCTTCAACGGAAGTCATCTTCGTCAGTCGATGCCATCGATGTATCACTATCGCCTTTACCCGGCCGCGTTGTCTCCAACGAACACCATATAGCTGACCGGCGTCAGCGTCATGTCTTCAAACGACGGCATCGTTTTCAAGCGATGGCATCGTGTTCGCTCATCGCCATCGTCATGTGGTCATCAGGACTACCGTTTTCTACAACCGACATCGTCGCCTTGCCTTCAACTGACGTCACAGCCTTTATTCGACGGCATCGTCCTCAACCGATGTCATCATCTTCCATTGATGTCGTCGTCCGCAACCGACGTTAGAATCATGATCAACCGACTACAATCTCAAACCGACGTCGCCCTCATTGATCGACAACAACGTCTTCGACCAACGTCGTCACCCGAACCGACGTCATCGTCTTTTAACGACGTTTCTTTCTCGAACTGAAGCCATCATCGTCTTCAACCAACGTTATCATCGTTTCTTTCCGACGCCATGGATCGATGACATCGTCTTAAGCAACGTCATCATCGTTTTCAACGACTATTTTCACCGCCCAAGTGGTCGATAAACACCAAGGAACTCTCCAGTGCTTGCGGAAGGAACAGCGAGCTTTCGCATCAGCAACCATGAGGCACACGACTTTACACTGGTGATCAACCACGTCTGCTCAAATGACCGGCAGCGACAGTTGTAGCGCCGCCCAATGGCAGACCGGCACTAGCACGATTGATCCAGGGCGTGGACGTGGCAAACGATAGGGTACACCATCTGGAGGTACGTTTTTGCGGGCGAGCTGTTGAAAATCGTTCGATTAGCTGATATCTCGTCGGCGACGGTCCAAGCATTTGACTGCCCGCAGCTTTTCCCAACTGTACAATACGTAGCTTTCATATTTTTTGTACTTGAAGTATTATTTTTTACCTGGTAGGTTTTATGATCACAGGGCACGAAAATAGTCTGGAACCTGATTTTACGTATTTATGCTACTACGGAGAAAAATAGTTAATAGGACCTGCGGGCCATACAAATCCCCACATATTTCCCTATTTTTAGGAACAAAATTTGGTCCTATTAACTATGGTCCCCCGTAATACGTACTGACATACCAGGTATGATAATATTGAGGATGCCTTTTCCGTTCAGGACCAACAAAACTACCGTAAATCTGCCGCACACTGCCTCGTACACCAAATGCGCTGCAGTGCACTTACAACCATTTCCAATACTATTAATACGCGATCCACGCGATCCACGCACACGAACGGAGACAAGACGAAAACCCAAAACGAACACAGCAGTAGCGAGTGAAACCTTCAAAATTTGATTTCCGCTTTGTTTGTTCTCCCCACCACCTGCCTCCAAGGACACACCACCGAACGGCAGCGCCCATCCTCCCTCCACACCCCCCCGTCAACACCCGCAACAGGGCTCGATGGCTTGAACCGTCGCTGAATGCATTTTAACAGAAACAAGCGTAGAGTCAGGTGCCGACGCGAACCTAGCAGCTCTAACTAAAGGATGTTGCCCAGCCGATCGGCTGCGATCAAAACTTCGCGAGATCCCGATATAGCAAGTAACTCTGAGGAGTCAACCCGTGGTCAACAGGAGTGAGCGCAATTGGGCACCCTTTCTTCTGTTTTTATGTTGACCCTGGATTGCTTCCTGGGGAGTTGCTCGCTGCATCGGGACTTGGTGGGAGGTTTTATCGCGGGCGACCGGCTGAACAACAACCTTCAGTTTGCGTTTCTGGCTTCACGTTGGCGGCTGATGTTATCCGTATCTTGTTTAAGTGAAGGTATCAACGATACCCGAGCATATAGCCATTAGCATATAGGTATTCCTAGACGCCGTCGAAACCTGCGGCGGGTGTGTAGACAGTGTGGGGAGAGCTACATGCTTGGTCGTACACGACCGCCCCAATGGCCGTACTTATAATGTTGAAAACGCCAGACACTTAGGTTTCGGTAGCGTTCGGGGCTATAACGAACTGTCACGCTAGCGTGTCGTATGCTCGACGTTAGATCATCCCCACGCTTGCATTCGCTCGCTACACTAGCTGCGGCTTTACCCTCGGGCCACATCGCAACTATTTCGCCCGAATATCTTGTCTGAACGCCTCAGCTGATGGTTCAACTCCTGCATAGAAAGGCTTACGAGTACCGGGAATCGATTCAAGCTAATGCATTCGCGCGCGAGTTCAGGCTGAGCCGCGTACCAAGCCTGCACCTGCGTTGCCGTGCGCCGTCATGTCTCTATTCGTGTTGTTTTTTGTGAGTACCGTCCTGGAATAGCCCTTTTAGGGCAAACAACTGCAATCCCGTTTTGTGGACAAACTACTCGAAAATTGAGTTGTCTGTCGCCAGAACGGTACTGCAGTACTAAAGAAGGCTCAAGCTTTATTTTGACCAATCCGCCGGAGCATAAAATAGTTTTTCAAGCTTAAGAACTCCCCACTATTTGAAATTGATTACCTGGTATTTTGTTTTCAGTGTGCGGCTAAAAAAAGGCTAGAGGACTCCCTACTATTTGAAATTGAGTTAGTCGTTTTCAGTGCACGGCTTTGCAGCACATCTCGTACATACAGGTGAATGCACGCAATAGACATAAGTGGCTTTACATTTCCCTCATCCAGTCGTTTCTTTGCTTGCACAGGAACGCACGACCAAAACACAATTACAAGAAAATTGTGTAATGCACGACCAAGGAACGGTATGGCGTGATTATTCCACTTGATAAGTGTGTGTACTCGTAACCACTTGTTGTTTGTGGTTGGTCGTGTTTGTTGCATGAGGAGTTGACCGCATATTTTTTGCATGTGCCAGATCCGCGGGTCGAACCTTCGGGTCAAGATAAATGGTCTCGCGGGTCAAGGTGACCTGACCCGCATGAAAACCGTGTCTCACGGGTCAATCAGAAGGTGGCGGGTCGGGTCGGTTCGGGTCAGGAAGTTTTGAAATCTCACGGGTCGGGTCGGGTCGGGTCAGAAGATTTTCAAAACCCACGGATCGGGTCGGGTCGGGTCGGGTCAAGAGGCTTGCAAAATCTCAATAATGTCGGGTCAAG
>JBBMHQ010075454.1:1751-12343 GCA_037834295.1 Postelsia palmaeformis
CGAGAGCGGTTGTATACAGCGGCAGCAGCAGGAGCAGCAGCAGCATTGGCAGCAGCAGTACATTTAGGGACCCCGAGAAGAGCGACCAAAACAAGATGTTGCCTTTTTTTGCTTCTCGATTGGGGTTATCAACAACGGTCCACGAGCAACGTGAGCGCCCAGAGCAACGTGAGCGCCCAGCGGTATGGGTATATAGGATCATGCTTTGTCAGTGCCGTACGACGACTCCTTGCACTCGGATGATGTCCTACCCCCACATTCGCGCGCAGTGGCAGCGTTGCTGTAATCGTCACTTTTCGTCGTCAATTTTCCCCTCTCAAGTCACACCGGGGTTTCTTCGTGTTACGTATGTCCAACGGGGCGGGCGTTGACGGGTCAAAAGTACGAATAGACCGTCAACTGCCACCCACCACTCACTGAGCGAACCAAATACAAGAAACAAAATGTCAGATGACGGCACTCTAGCCGTCTTTGACGGTTTACATCTTCGACGTACTGCCGTCAAGGATATCCCAAGACTAAAAATAGTACCAGTATATCAAGTCAAAGCAAGTGCGTCTTGACGGGTCAGACCGAACCTATTAGTGAACCGTCACAACCGACAATTTTTCGCGCGTCCCACCACCCACCCACCCGTGTGTTAAGATCATGCGGACAGCGGGACACTTTGTATCCCTGAGCAGATCTGCATATTGAGCCGGTACTCGTTGGTACTCACATTTGTTGCTTGCTTAAAGATAGAAGAAGAGCTTTATTTCTTTCGTGCACGACGAAGACTGAGACCACGCTCGTGTCTCTCGGGAAACCCCGGTTTTCCACCCAAAGTACGCCTTCCAAGTACTACAAATATGATCCCAGTGCCTGAACCCAGGTATTTACCGGGCTTTCAACCTCAT
Source organism: Postelsia palmaeformis (assembly GCA_037834295.1). NCBI lineage: Eukaryota > Phaeophyceae > Laminariales > Laminariaceae > Postelsia > Postelsia palmaeformis. The sequence goes on from JBBMHQ010075454.1 coordinate 2,648, forward strand.
GCAAAGCAGGATCATAACACTAGTCCACTCTGATGAGCCGTATATGCAGCATTATGGGAATTTCATGGAAACCCCGATTCCACCAACTAGGACATGAGTCGAAGATGCGGCTCCTCAAAACCACTCCCCACACCTCTGAACGGCAAAGCAACGAAGCCGGCAGAGTACGTTAAAAAATAATGAAATAGAAACGTAGCCCGAAGGGGGAGGAAGAAATCGTCAACGAAAAACCATCGCCAAGTCACCCGGGACGGGGGGGGGCGAGGAAGATGCGTGAAAAAGTTGAAAGTGAATACCTGGTATTAAAAAAACGAGAAGGAAAAATAACACGGAAGATGCCCAGGAAACACCGAAGTGAGAGAGAAAAACTTGTGATCTGGCAAAAAGGCAAAAAGTCCGGAGCCCAAGACGTCATGCGGACAGCGGGACACTTTGTGTCCCTGAGCAAGTCTGCCTATTTAGCCGGTACTCGTTGGTACTCGCATGCCATGTGTTGCTTGCTTAGAGATGGAAGAACAGCTTGATTCCTTTCGTGCACGACGGAGACTGAGACCACACGCTCGTTCGTGTCTCTCTGGAAAACCCCTGGCTTTCCACCTAAGATACGCCTTCCAAGTACTACAAATCAAATACGATCCCAGTTCACAATAGCCTTTACCAGAGCTCTATTCCCACAAATCGTACCAGATAAAGTACAAAATTTATTGCGGTTTTTGCGGTGTTTTTTTCTTCAGATTGTCCAAAACGCGCGGCGAAGCCGCGAACGGGTCGAGCCTAAGCCTGGACTAGTGTTGGGGTAAGGGTTAGGGTTAGGGTTAGTTATAGGGTTGGGTTGGGTTGGGTCGGGTCGGCGGCTTTCGTGATTTTATTTAAAAAAACACCCAAAAACACGTAAAACCAGCGAAATATCATAATATATTTGGTGCTTTTTATCTGGTACGATTTGTGGGAATGGAGTGGTGAAGGCGCCTCCCAGTTCCTGAACCCAGGTCATTACCTAATTACCGGGATTCCAAACTCACACAAAGCAGTATCCTAATACGTATCATACCTCACGACGTACCTGAGGGGAGCCGCACACGGTCGGGTGGAAGAACTCGACGGTTCCGGACATGTCCACCGAGTTGTGCTCAAAGTTGCGGCCGGACCGCAAGATGGTGTGAGGGGTCTGGCCGTGCCACTTAATGAAAGGATCCGCAGATGCGCCGTTGAGGAGCAGTAGGCTACTGAGCCCCGCTGCTGCTGCTGCTGCTGCTGCTGCTGGCGCGAAAGCGCCCCTCGAGAAGAATCGCTGGGGTGTCTTCATCCTGGATAAAGGAAAAAAAGCAGAGAGGGGGTGGGAGAGAGAAGATCGTTCTTGTTGGCGCTGAGGTGTCGACACCTCGACTTATTGTTTGCTCACTCCTCCTCCTATCCGCAGCAAAAAAAGCAGACTACTAAAAGTGGGGGATGCCTGAGCGAAGATAGTATACCTGCCCTCGTCTGTGCTTGCCTGCTGTTCGTTGTTGTTTGTTTGTTGTGTTCCGCTGGGCGGAAGGTCGATGTGGGTCAGTCAGTAGGGCAGAGCGCGTGTGACAAACCGGTGGGAATTCGAGGCAAACAAACGCAAAACGCAACGAACGCCATATCGTCACAGGACAGAAGCACTGCCTCCATCATCCCTCTCCTACCTGCAGTTTCCGTCTGAGTGCCTTTGTTGTGCTGCGCGGGAGGAAGGTCGATGTGGGCCAGGGTAGAACGAGTGTGCGACAAGCCAGGGGGAGATGGGTAGAAGAAAACGCGAGCAAAAAAGCAACGATGTCACAGGACAGAGAGATTGGACCCAAAGATCCAAGATCCGATTTTGACATGTAACATCAAAAGTTTAACTGCCATTTAGTGCGGTCGGGACCATTCAGCCTCTCGGGGTTTCCGGTTGGCTGGTGAAGTGATGGGATACATACGTCAATGATATGTCCGATCGCACCATGAGTCCGAGTCACTGAGCGCTGAGCGTCGAATGACGTCTCTCTTCGTCTCTTCCGCTACGTATACGTATTGTATACGGGAAGCCGAGCCAGTCGAGGAGTGGGGGGTGGGGGTTGATGGGCAATGGCTTTTCACTGATGGGCGAGCGCGCAGCGAGCAAGTGCCGGCTGCACAGCGAAGTATCGGTTTCGCTCAACCAGTACCCTAAGTGAGGAAATCAAGCATGCTGCATGCCAGAAAACACTGCACTGGCGGCGCCACACCCAGCAACCAGTACCTACGAAGAAAAGCGCTTTGACTTTTTTCGTAGTATGTATCGTGACACATACAACAAGTCATCGCATTTTGCCCGTCTTTTTTGCCCGTCTTTTTTATTTGAGCGCTTGTCCCCTGTCCCCTATAGCCAAAACCGTGGAATGCTCGTTTGGAGCTCCCAACAGGAAAATGTTTTGAAAGCAGCGGCAGCTCTACAACCGCAATTACATACGGCATAGCCTTCCGAGAGAGGGTCTTGGCCACAAACAAAAGGACGCCTTGACTTAGCATCGGTGCTGCGAAGTTCAGGCACCCCCGCCGCCGCCTGAGCTGGCTGGGCAACAACATCAGTAATAGCAATAGCTGCACACGACAAGGAGCAATTTAACATGAAAGCGCCTCGCTCAGGAGCAGCAGCAGCAGCAGGAGCAGCCTCGCTCCTGTTTCTGCTGGTGTCCCCCTTCTTCATTCCCACAACCACCAACGCCTTCACCGCATCGCCTTCGCTCTTCGGAGGTGCAGAGACCCGGCGATACGCATCATCACCGTCGTCTTCTTCCTGGTACCACGCGTCGTCGCGATCACCATCGACACCGTCGCATTCAAGAAATAGATGGGCTCCTTCCTCTTTTTTTGCTGTGCGAGCAGCTGCAGGGGCAAGCGGTGAGGGTGGTGATGGTGATGGCGACGGGTTTTCGTTCAGCGATCTACAGCGCGAGCTCAGCAGGCGTCGAGCGGAGGAGGTCATGGCTCCCGACACCGAGCAGCAGCAGCAGCAGCAGCAGCAGCAGCAGCAGCAGCAGCAGCAGCAGCAGCAGCAGCAGCAGCAGCAACAGGAGTCTTTGCCTGGAGCGGAGGGCAGAGAAGCTTTCATGGAGGAGCAAATGGCGAGTTGTCTGCCATGATGTGGTTGTCTTTAGTTTGTCATGGTATATTGTACCTGTGTACCAGGTGAGCAGGACGTTCGTATTGCGTCGTCTTTCTCTCACATGCAACCTACGAGTATTGCCTCCATAACGTACGTAAGCTATCTACAACAGTCTACAGCAGTACCTCGGATGTACGGAAGCAGGGCAATACGAGGTACCTGGTAGGCTGTACGAGTACAAGTACGTACTGTAGTGTAGCCTGGCGTATCAGGTACATGCGTAGCTGTACCTCAAGCGCCATAGGTAGACATGGCGCGATTCCTGTGGCATCTACGATTGAGCGAGGCTCTCGAGCGTACGTACTGCCAGGTAGAATGGAACGGAACAGACGGTCCAAACAATAGCTGTGTGCTGTTCACATTAAACCGTCCTTGTTCTTTCTACCCGTCGACATCCAGCACAATCAGTGTCCGTGCCGCTTCTTCAATTCTACAAGAGACACAAGTTCCGTGGTCACAAAGCTACGCCACAGAGATACTATGTTGCCACGTATTATGCAGTAAAACACAAGACAGTGGTGGGCAGTGTAAACAGGCGACTTGCAAATGCCCAGAGCTCCATGCTCTATCCAGGAGCACAATCCGGACGCCGCATGCTTGTACGTACGTACGTACATGCTTACCTGGTATCTTCTACTTTTGATGTGTACGAAAGAGAAAGCACAGCACGGGACGGTACTGTGCGGCACACAGCAGTAGTGGAGGTGTACCCGGCGAGTACCCGTCACAACCGGGTACATACTCGGGTGATCCTGAAAGTGAAACCCGAACTCGTCGCGGGTAGCCCTTTATTTCAGACGAAATCGAACGGGTTCATGGAGCACTCGGCTAAACTCGGGCACTCGAACAACCCGTTTTCGTTCGGCAGTGGTCAGGAGGTATATACCACAAGCGGATTACATCAGTGCATACTACGATGTCATGTCGAAAAGAGAACTACTGCACACAACAACAGTAACAGAACGCCGACTAGACTGCAGATGGATGCAATCGGCTACTCTTACAGTAGTTTTTGTGCGCAGGTTGCATGTGTATATATGCTATCGGGTAGTATTTGTTTGCACATCATGATAAGCATATTCAGATACGAAAAGACACATACATACATGCGTTACTGTACTGCCGTGCAGAATTTGCATGGTTGCACGCGAAGAAGCAGACACCCACACATACGCCCCCGACCTCAGCACATTCAGGCAGCTAAAGACAGAAATACGCTACGTGTGCCATAGTTGGTGGTGTTCCCAGGTCTCCATGTGGGGCAGGTGTCATGGCTAGAGTAACCAATGCTTGCCTATACATCGGTAGTAAAACCCCACGGACATCGAACATATGAACATTGCAGGCACTACACGAGCAGTGAAAACTCTCTGGGAAAACCGTACATAAGGGACTTTCGCTGTGTGCAGGTCGACACAAACCTTTGCGCAGGGCGTGGATAGTCAATTTCAACCTTGAATGTTGGCCCGGACGAACCCGCCCCAGACCTAACACCAACCCCAACCATTTTGGGGGCTCGAGGTCGTCAGGGGCAGTCTGATGGCGTTTTTCCCAAGAAACTCAAGGCGGCCGAAAGGCCAGCCTCGACCAATAAGACCCGCATCCTGCACAAAGTTTTGTGTCGACCAGTCCTGCACATAGAGCGACTCTACCAAAGGCGTGAGTGTTCCAGCTCTGAGGATAGTGTAAGTGTCAGAGGGGTAGAGGGGAGGACATCATTTTTTGCCGATTTGAAAGGTTTCTAGAGATATTGTCGGGCACATTGAACGGGGGATATGTCGAACACACGGATACCCGGGTACTTCAACCCGCCGAGTATCCGGGTTTTGGTTTTGGTCACCCCCAAAACCCGCAGGTTTCGAGTCAAACCCGAACCCGTCACGGGTTTTGCCGGACCGTGTTGTACCCGCTGGGCACCCGGGTCTTAACCATCCGGGGTACAACACAGCACCGCAACAACAATAAAAATGAAACACAATTTTCAAAAGTAGAAATCCCCGTTCCCTTTGACGTAATTACCTCCCGCCTGATTGTAACACCTTGCGCCGGTCAAATAAAGATCGAACAACAGAGTTTCTCTCAAGCCTTGTACGCTGCCCGCCCCTCTCGTAACCATCTCGAGACCGATTCGGCCCGGATGAATACTTCCCCCCTTTCTGCCACAGTCATCCCCGTCGCGCGCTTCGCGTGAAGCCCGGTGCTCGCCGTGACCCTCTTTGGCCAGCTCGACAATTTTGGGGCTCAAGCTGCGATGCGCTCTCTCTAAACTTCAGCTCGTGTGCGCCAACAAGCACCGCTTGAATATTATTTTGCAAACCAAAACGACCCTTGAAGACTCGTACGTGCTATGTTGAACCCCACACCCGGTGTCCAGACAAGGCCCATTCATGCTTGACTCGTGTCTCGATGCGCACGCAACGCCTAGCCACGAAAACGGCGCGGCCGCACTCCTTCCAACCCCCCCCCCCCTCTACCCGCCTGCGCCCGTCGACACACCCGCGACGGCGCCGGGCTCGCCCGCGGTGCCGTGCTCTGGGTACACGCACGCACACAAACCAAAATACGGAAACAGAAGAGGGAAAAAGGGTCTCGCCGGCAAGGAATAGAAGGAGGCGGTGTCCGAATGGGAGCTCTTGAGATGCCAGGGATGTACCAACCGAGCGCGCTCGGGAAAGAGGCACAAGTAAGTAAGTCTATACGTACCGGTACGTAATATCAGCCCACGAAAGCACACGAATGTGAAGCTTTGCTTGATCGGCGTAGACTACGCCGGACAGGTCGTGGCCCGCCTGATCTGCTGCACTATTATAGTATTGCGGGGCATGCTGTAGTTAATAGGACCTACGGTACGCACAAAAACCTATATATTTCACTATTTTTACTAACAATACGTGGTCCTATTAACTATGGCCCCCCGTGATAGATGTCACAAATCGGTGGGCTGGGAGTGGTGACGCACCAGGTATGTATAGATAGACTGCGCATAACCTACAGATCACCCACGCGGAAACGAGCGTTGTACAGATCACAGATCGTGCCAAACCTGGGCACACGCGCGGTATCCACAGCTTGTACGTAGATCACTGTTTCTACTACCGCTGTAATATAACTATCAATAGCTATTAATATGGACTCGTTTGGGCTGGTCGGTGTTATTGCCCGGTGTTTGTTTTTTTTTTTCCCCCAAGCTTTTGATACGCACTTTTCCTTTTCTTTTTTCACGTTTTTCGTTTTTTGCCCGGTGGCCACGTACGAGTAGTCCGTCCGTAGCTGGGTTGAAGAACGAACGACTGAAGTGTTCTCTCTTTTCGGCTTGCGACAACCCCCCGGGGTTTCAAGTCAAACGTATCCCCTTAAGGGGAAACCTTGTGCGTGCACTCCAGCGGAAAACGTGCATGCACTCCATCCAGCAGAAACATGCACAGATCGTTCAGATCCTGTAGAGCAGCCGCGTGGAAGCTTTGTGCAGATGATGCAGTCGGATCCCCGTGAACATGTTCTGTACGTACAGTAGGAATGATCTGACCTGTCCAACTTGTGTACCCTATATTTACCCTCGGAGGTCAATTCTATCATTCCTGGCATTTTATCATACCAGGTATGTACATATGTCAGATACTTTAACACGTGCCTGTCGTACCCAGGACGATGAACATGGCATTACATTGTCTACTCTGCGTGCTGCATACCAATGTACAGTAGTATCTCTGACGTGGCGTAGTTTTTTTTCGTGACCACAGAGCTTGTACCTCTTTAGGCTTTAAAGAATCCGCACGGACGCTGGTTGTGCTGTGGATGTCGATGGGTAGATAAAGAACGGCCTGATTATTGCGAAGAAGCACACACCCATAGATAGGCTTGTGTCGCCTACTGCATAGAGCGCTGAGTGTGCGCGGGGGTGCAATTGTCTTTCCGAATTTCGCTTCCCCAACAACAGTAACGACGGTGCTCAAAAGTCGAAGATTTTTCGGTTACCGAAATGGCTTGCTTTCACCGACCGGATACGTACATCTCTCCGAAAAATACTTGTTTTCGGTACCACTCTTTCCCGGATTATAGGGACCGTTTTGATTTAATAGTGGCCTACGAACGGTACCTATAGTCAAGGACAGATTGGTAGTTGGGAACCTTGCCGTTCTGGGAAAAATCGAAAAACTTGGAAAACGATCGCATCCCCCTGCTGTGCGAAGGCATCGCTCGTGACGGGCAATGCTGAAGTATTAAATGCCCCAACCGCCGCCCGGCTTACCGCCCTCTTCTTCTTTCTCTTCTTCTTGTTCTTCTTCTTCAACTCCTCCTCCTCCTTGTTGTTCTTCTTCTTACTCCTTTGCCCGTGATATGTAACAATATTATCAACAACAACAACAACAATAACAGTCGCTGCGCAAGATGCTGTTGAAGGCCTTCGTGCTAGTCTACAACCAGGGCCAGCCCGAGGAAGGGGTCTACACGCTCTTCGTAGAGGTGGGCATTAAGGGGAGGGAGGGGTACTCATTGTTATGCATGGCCGTAGTCGTATGGCCATAGACATCCCTCCAACGCCGGGACGGAGCAAGTTGGGTTTTCGCCGACCAGGCAGACATTGCTTGTATCACAGAGGTGCGGGGGTAGGGGGGGGGTGCGCTCAGCGGTTGGACCACAGAATCATCGTCGGTCACTCTTTCAACTTCTAACTTCCAACTTTGACGTCGTTTATGTCCGTACGTCCGTATGGGGTTCGTGTTTGCTTCGTTCTCGTTTTTGTTTCTAATGCTATACAGCCGTATTTGTGGAAGAAGAAGCAAAAACTCAGTCGTCGATCATCAGTTACGGATCAGCCAACCAATCGTCAAGCAGTCATACGAAGCATCTGTGACCAATCATTGACCAATCATCGATAAGCGTCATCGATCAACCAATCCATCGCCGATCGATAGCCAATCGTCAAGTTTGCTTGTCCTCGCTGTGAATACGGAGAACATTAGGTAAGTTCAATAGCCAGTCATGAAACCAACCGTCAATGCCGACAAAATGATCTACCATTTAATAATCCGCGTTCATCAAGGGAATCAGCGATCAGCGATCGTCAACCAATCAGCAATCTTCAATCAATCGTCAACCTACTCATCGATCATCAGTCAATTGTCGAAACCAATCGCCTATCAGCAATCAACAATCATCCGCTATAATCAATCGTCAACCAATCATCGATTAGCAAAAACGAATCAACATTAATCGATCATCCGTTCCCAGTCAAATCGCCCAACCAATCATCGATCAGCAATCATGAACCAATAAATCGTCAATCAAGCTCCACTATATTCAGTCGTCAATCAATCATCGATCAGCAAAAACCAGTCAAACAAAAATCGATCATCGGTTCCCAGTCAAATCGTCCAACCAATCATCGATCAGCAACCATGAACCAATAAATCGTCAACCAACCGCCACTATAATCAAACGTCGACCAATCATCCATCAGCAAAACCCGATCAAACAAAAATCGATCATCGGTTCTCAGTCAAACCGTTCAACCCATCATCGATCAGCAATCATCAACCAATAAATCTTCAATCAACAAATCGTCAAATCAACCTACGCGTTTTTTTGCTTTCGTTTGTTTGCGATGAAACGCTTTTGCAGGGTCGAAACGTTCTGAGGGCGTGGGAGGACAGGCCGGAGGCGGCTCGATACGCGCTCATGCTGAGGGCCGAGGATCTCCCCCTCGGAAAACCTACCGAACTGCCGATGACGGTGAACGCTACGACGGGGGGGGGCATAGTAAATAGGACCAAATATCGTCAGCAAAAACAAGAAATATATAGGTTTTTGTGTGAACCGTAGGTCCTATTCAATATATCCCCCCGCAATACTACAGGTATGAAATAAACCTGATATTGTTTCTTTTTCTGCCGGGGCTTTTTTTCCCCCTTTTTAGTGAAGAAAAAAAGTACGAGGTATCTTCTTTTTCGGGCGTTTTTGTTTTTTTGTTGTTTTTAGCTGTTTTGCATACACACGCCTCTCCATTGTTAGAGGGGGCGCGTACAGGCTCCCATTGCCTCATGCCTTGGGCAGAGAAATATCTGAAGCAGATATCATCTAGAGTCTAGCCTGCCTACATGGTGTGTTGACATCCTGTGCGGGATCTGTTGTAGTACGGATCCAAGGCGGGGGATACGTCTTCAGATCCCACTGCAGATTATAGGGCTCCCATCTCGGCATCATGGGCTCGTATACAGGGTAGATCATTGTGCATGCGAGGAAATACATCTTCCTGGCCTCCTGGAGGGATGTAGAGGGAATGCAGAGGGGATCGGTGGACCTGCCGGAGGTGTGCTTTGCTCGATTTAGAGCCTGTCGGTTTTGTGTTGCTCGTCTGCTGTGTGCGTACGTACGCCCTGCTCTCTCTCGTGCCTGCTCTTTGTATCACATCATTGGCTGCGAGAGAGAGCTGTATGCAAGGCAATATATACAGTACCAGGTATACTTCGTATATACCAGGTATATACAGCCGGCGTCCCCGGTGGCTTGATGGGTAGTCCGCGCGTCTATCAAGATCAATTTCG
>JBBMHQ010075465.1:0-12343 GCA_037834295.1 Postelsia palmaeformis
GCAAGGCTCTCCGCCTCAGGGCAAGCCCCACCCACGCATCACCCAAGCGTACCCGGTGCACGAGTTGATCCCTTACACATATCCCGCACAGGACGAAAATGTGTACAAGAAAAGAGTCGCGCCGTACAAGCCCCATTAAGCGAACACGATCTCCAGCATGCAGTAAGTAGCCCGTTCAGACCCGCCCCGAGTGACCCAGCTACTGTATAGTATCGCTGGACACCGATGATAGCTGTACAGTACCGCTGCACATCGATACATCCTGGAATGGGGGTCTCACCTGTTTTACGCTGGTGTGCAAGCGTTTCCACCAGCTAAAAAAAGGAACTGGTATGAGCATGTAATGCCGAGTTGAAGCAAGTAATGCGCCAAACGGCCGGCCCTTGGAGCTGTGCTCTCGCGGGGATGAAATAAAAACAGCGCCGATGTCCGCCCGGCCTTCAGCGGGAAAGCGCCACAAAACTCGTCTCCCCAAGCAGAAGTCTGTTGGTGGACATACATATATTATGCTTCTCCCTGGGGGTGTCTGGTGACGACGGTGTCTGGTGTCGTCACGCGACGCACGACTCGACGACGAGTTGACACGGCAACGCGATTTCACGGCATTTAAATGCTGGTGCTGTATGTAGTCTGCGAGATACCCATGCATACTCGAAGCGCAAAGGCTCCGCATGTGTACCGGCGTTCGCCTGCACCTTTGCTTTGGATAGGAAAATATACATTGCAGTGTCTTGAAACTCATATTTTAGCAATTCCTGACAATTTGTCTCTGGAGTTCTACGTCTGGGCTAACTATCTAACCCCTCACACATAATTGAAGCGTGCTTTGACTCGTTTTGTCTGCCGCCAGTTTCAGTTCCTCACCCGGTTATGTCGCGATTCTTGATTTCAACTATCGCGAAATTCGATCCTGATTCTCGAAGACAATTCTTGATCCCGATTGCATACTCGCAGTACCCAGGCGGGGCTTTGTGCCGCGATTCTTGCACCGATTATTGACCCCGAGTACCACGATTCCTGAAGGCGATCGCTTTTCACTCGGAAGATTATTTATGTTATGTTACCTCTACTAACTATACATATAACATTTTTGCCCTGCTTCTCCATCTACGCTTCTTGCGTAAATCATATGCGGGGTCACTTAACAGGCCAAACCCTTCATCACCCTACGGTGCGCGCCTTCATTGGTCCGCTTCTTGGACGGGTGGGTAGCCATCCGCCCGGTCGGGTCCCTGGTTCGCCAGCAATGGGCGCGGCCACCAGGGCCGAACGCTCCGCCATTAGCCTCCGTGTGGCAGACGGGATCGCGCAATGATCGTAGTGTCATGAACATCAACAAATCTATCCCTGACTGCACCGACCCGTGGCTTGACACGTCCTCCGACTGCTGAACCCTAGACAGACACCACTATGCCGAAGTTCCCGCTATCTGCAATTTCATCCTGACCGATAATCCCTCCACATGGAGTAGTCTGCTCACATTGACCGTTCGGCTCACATCGACCGCTCGCGCTGCCGCACTCCGCGATAACCGCTACGAAGATACACAATCAAACAGTGTAGACATTCCTTTATTGCCGGGAGCTAAATTTTGAACTCTGACTCCGGACAACTCGGTGACGACGGCGAGGCGTATCGACGTTGACATAGCACACATGACCCGATATCGCCGCGAGGATACACCCTCGCGCTTGAACAGACAGAACAAACGAAAAAAAACGAGCGCCGCTCCGGCCCCTCGCGTGGGCAGCACCAAGGCCAAGGTCAGCAGAGCAAGCAGAATGACTGCTACAATACACATACATGCGCAACAAAGTTGCCAGCGGTCGGGCTCTGGCGACCACGCTGAGGTCCCGCCAGCCCCCGCCTCTTCCGCAATTGCCCCCGCCTCTGAGATCCGGTGCGGTGCTTCGCATATCTCTGTCAGGAACACGAATAATCGCCAGCCAGGTACCTTCCGCACCGGAAACTGACAGGTCGACGGCGATGTGGTTCCTCCCGCGCGCTCGCCGCCAGTTCTGCCGGGGGGACAACCATTTATATCACAGAGTTATTGTGATTCAGGCCCGCTCAGCGCTCAGCGCCGGCCAGCCTCGACGGCAGTGTCGGCATCTTCCCTTGCGATCAGCACGTCGTGCCATACATGCGGTCGGCGCAGCGATACAGTCCCGCTTGCTTCAACGGAGGGCCCACGGGCTCTTCCGCCTGCGACGGGAACCTGCGCGTCAAGTGTCGCTCTTGCAAGCCACGCGCCGCGTAGCACCAAGCTTGTTGCGCAGGCGCGTTGCGTTTTTCGACGAGGGTGTCACCCTCCTTGACCTGCCGGTTATACGGGTAGCGGTCGGTTTGAGGTGTGGGAAGGCCGACACTAAAGCTCTGAGATCTCGGTTGAAGCTCGACTAAGCGTCTCTTCGTGATAATGGTGGTCACTACACTCTTTTCCCTATCGAGGTGGAGTTGAAAATACTTCTCACCTCGTACCCTTTCCCCAGCAGGTCGGCAGGGAGGAGGCCCCCTCCGGCGGGCACATTGCTGCCACCTACCCGAGCCACGTTTCAAAGTCACCTACTAGGCACTGGGTCTTCAGTCCCTTTTTCATTTTCACGCACGCCACCCCACGCGCGCAGCGCTTTTTCAGCGCCAGAAGTGTATGAACGGCCTGACACTGCCCGACGAGCCAGTGGTAAGTCTACAGCCTCCGGCAAGATCAGCCGGACAGCTTATCTGTACACGGCTGGAAACTGCGCGGCCCTCGGGAAGAAGAACGGTACCAAAACCCCTGCCCCCGTTGGCCAAAGACAGAAACCATCGGGCGCAGTAATATAAGTTTCTAGCAAGTTTTCGCCTCAGAGCGATAGTGGCACCGAGCCAGTATACGTGGGACCGGACTCATCTCATGCACGTGGGCTCGGCATTCTCGGAGAAGTACACTACAGCCCCCCCCACACCGCAACTAATCGTGGCCACCGACGACTCGGCACAGCACTCATTGACTCAGATACCGAATATTGAACTCTCGCTTCTTCCAGAGCCATGGTGCAGCGGAGCTGATTATATCCTCGCCAGACCCACACGAGAACGAACAAACACACCAGGCGTGCGTACGTTCGACTACGGTTTCTGGAACGCGTTCGGGGCGACGTCGTTCAGGTTGCTACTTTACCAAGTTCATGCAGAGTCCGGCTGTGAAGCAGCACCGTTTGAGCACTGGCGACGAACCATCGGCTGACGCCAGCCTTTTTGACTGTGTGAGGGGCATCGATCACCGGGCGGGCGACCTCAACGGCTAAGACCCCTGCCGACGGTGAGGGAACACAACGCTCGGGTAGCCTCTTTGCGCTTGTTCGCAACGACATTCGCGCAAGTGAGGCCGGGTTGGCATGTCTTTCCCTCCTCTCACCAAGTATACACTTCGAACTCGCCCGACGAAATAAATAAGATCTTGCTCCAGCGCCACCTCGCCCCTTGGCAACAGCGCAATCTTGTCCAGGTCCTCGATCAGAGTTGTCGACCTTTCATTCAAACGAGCCAGCTGACCATACCCCCGAGCTCTTCGTTGTCGCATCTGGTGTCGACCTCTGCGTCGCGCTGTCAATTCATGGCCCCTACCTCATCGAGGGCACCATTACCCTCGACTACGCTTCGCTTTTGCCAACACAGTCACAATTCCTGAAGGAGGTGACACTTTCGCAACTTCTGGTTGCGTCGCGCTCGTCGGCACTGTCTACCGACAGACGTTTGTCGAGCGAGATTTGTGAATCGCGTGCTTTCGGTTGATGCGGTATCTACTGTGTGCGAGAAGAAATGCGCATCTCGATCTTGTTTTTTGTTTCGGAAAATCTGCCCCTCTTCAAGCGTCGACGAGCGTACGCCGGAGCGTCCAGTTCGTTCGAGCAGACGAGCCTGGGTGCTTCTTTGTGGTATGGGTCTTTGCGGTCTTTATCTCGGCGACGAAACATGCAGTGCTGCTGATCCGCGGTAGCTGGATCCATTTTAGTAGGCACTCTCACCGCTCTTTGCCACCTCGGCCGATTGCCGTTTAGGCGAGGTGGTGTTAGTTTATCGCTCCTCGGCAGGCTTGTCGGTTTACGCCATCGACCCCGTTTTCCCGGATGCAGGGTTCTACGTACGGTACGATAGCGCCGTGGGCGTCACCCAATCTGGCGAGCCACAGCTACTATCGCTCAACGTGAAGCGCAGCAATGCCCCCCCGGCACTTATCGAGTAATATCTCGTCGACATGCCGCCCAAGTCCGACCTTCTCTGAGTTAAAGGGCACTTCGTCGCTTTCTCTCTGCGACAAGGCCGCTTTCTCCCGTTGCAGATGTAGCTGTTGATCCTGACCATATTCTTGGAGTCGCCCTCTGGCCTTGCCCTCGCCTGTCTTGCTCGAGCGTTTAATCGCGGAACAGCACGCTTCGTTTCTGCGCGTCTGGGCACGTCTACGTTTACATCTATCTACGAGTGAGGGCCTCAAACCTCCACGGTCCGGACGGGACCTTCAAAGCCATTTCGCAGCTGGGAGATGTTCGCTGTGGATTTCCTGACGTTTTCTTCTAGCTCAAGGCAATTTTTTTGGGTGTTGCCCGTCGATTACTTTCGCGGTCTTGGTCCCGGAAGGTATCATAGCGCGCCTGTCACGCTCCGGTCGTACCGCAACAACCGTGTCATGGCCAAGGAAGTTGACGCCACCCCGAAACAGCCCTTTGCGGCAGGTTTAACCCAGCACCTGACCTCTCCTTATTCAATCCTGCTTGTGGTATTCTCGAAGAAGTCTGGAGGCGGTTCGAACGCCGTGAAACACAAGAAACGCAACCAGAGCAGCACCATCAGCCAGCTGCGTATCCCCCCCCAGGGATAAAGTCCTCGACCCCTCCGGAAAAAGACGGGTGTTTCCTCCATTTTACTTGGTTTCGTCGTTCCACAAGATCACCGTGTACAATGAGACCGTTCGTCAAAACGGCGTTAGCACTCCAACGGGCCTCCATGAGTGGCGCGCAATGCCTCAGGCAAGCAGTGCTTCACCAGGCTGGTCCGTCAAAGCGATCAACGAAGTTCACAAGGAGTAGACACGTATGGCAGCCTATCTCGACGATGTGGTCATACTCGACTCCAATTCGAAGGCGCGTCTGGGCGCCACCGATGCGGAGGTTTTGGGTCACTCTGTTTCGTCCGCGGGCTTGCGCCCGAACGAGAAAATTGGCTCTGCTTTCATCAAAAAGCCCATACCCTGGAATGTCAAGCAGGTCCGCGCCCTGATGGGTGGTGTAGGGTACCGTAGAACAATCCTGCGCGACTTGCTCGAGCGAATCTGTCCTGTCATAGCCCTTCTCCAGAAGGGGGCCAGGTTCAAACTACGGCGACTATGGTGGTCATCGTACTTGAGATTATCGTCGAAGCCGCCACTTCACCAAATGCGGGCTTCCCCAACTGGGATGTTATGGCCGCCTGCTCCCGTCCCTTCCGCGCGTATTGTGACGCATTCGCCGTCGATCTGGTGTTGCACATGAAAAGGAATAACCGGGTGGCTCTAGCGATCGCCTACATTTCTGAGAGGCACTGGACCCTGCTGGATTTGGAAGATGGCATCATTATCTAGGCCATCAAACGGCTCGAAATTCTCTGTGGGCCCTCCTATTTCCGGATCGAAACGCGCTCAAGAGCATCGGCAAATTTACCAATTTCAACGTCCGCGTGCGGCGGTGGCTCGAGTTTCTCACCGCGCTCCACTACGCACTCGAGTGCCGAAAGGGCAGCGCCAACGGAAATGCTGTTTTTCTGTCCCGGTTGCCAGAGCCCTTCACGCAACACGACCTCAGTGGGTCTAGTAGCCCTACCCTTGTCGAAGGCGCCGGTATCTTCCTCATCCAAGCCTACGGCCTTATCACTCGTTCTTTGCCAACGCCCGGTGCCGGCTTGGGTGAGCTGGTGCCCTGCCCCTATGGTCCTGGGTTGGGTGGAGTGCCTTTGAACTCTGCACTTCGCGATTTTCGCGCATAAGGGCCACGCATGAGGGTTGATGCCCTTCATGCTCCTTCGTGTAGATGGTTCGCTCAATGCTTCCGGCACCGCTGCCGATAATCGTCCTGGCTGTGGGTCAACTTCGCGTACCGTTAACACCTCTTTTACCTCTATTTCCGATATCCCCTCCTCAGGAGGCAAGAGCCATCCCACAGTAGGGGCGCACCAGAAGCTCCTGAGCCCCTCGCATTAGGAGCTCAATATATCACCCGATACAATACTCGGAAAACATCTGTTCGTGCTACTTGACCGGCACTTGGAGGCGCTAGCCCTCAAACGGATACACGAGTATTTTTTTCATCCTAAATGGTAGTTTCTCACCTGAGGAACTCAATTGGTCAGAAACCTTCCGCTCAAAATGTGCACCAACCCCTACCGTAGCATAACTCTCAACAAGGGCCCTGCAGGAGCTCACACTGCCGCGACAGCTGTCGGCTGCTCCTTTCCCGAAGAACACATCACAGGGATCATATTTCGCCGCGATCACTGATCGGGCCACGCCCACCCCTTGACCACCTGCCAAACCGACGCGCCTCTGGCTGTGTTGCTTCCTTTGCGCATCATATCCACCTGGATACGCCAATGAACAGCCGTTGCCACTGGCGCTGCGCCGCCCACTGTTGAAGTTCGTGCCGGGCCCGGTGGAAATCAAAATCAATTCGCTCAGCGTGATATCACCCCATCGCGAGCCCCAGGGCCTCGACCCCCTCCGGCCGTCGTTCTGGCCACCGCTCCAGGCGCCTCGTCTGTCCCAACGGTACCCATTTCGTCCGGTCACAAACATGCCGCGCCTGTGGAAGCACATGGTGGAAGATTTCCACTGCCGACTGGCGAAGCGCCCGTCACAACGACCGGCCTAAATTCTCTCGGCGCAGCTACCAAACAGCAGTTCGGTGATCCCCTAGCGTGCTAGCACCAGACCGAGTCCGTGTGCAACGCCGACATGCACTACGCAGTTCTTCGCCCGACGGGGGCCTTGCCAACCGACGCATTGTTTGCCGTGTTTTTTTCACACCAGCGTCTTATTTCCCGGGGGTTCAGGATCCTGCTGGCAAATGGATGACTACACCCCCCCGACGACAGCCAGCCGTCTCCACCCCCATCGCGTGACGCACAGCGCCCGGTGGGACGAACGGCTTGTTTACTGAACGATGAACCTATTCGCTTTTATGTGCCACTGCTCATGCGCCCCTGGGTCATGCAGGCTTGCCATTTCAGGGTGCCCTGCCAACTGGGAACCGCCCGCACCCCGCATACTCGGACGCTTCTACTCGTGGATTGATAGGAGCATCTGCACCCGGTGGTGACTACCCAATTACTTGAAGTGTCAAGCTTGAACGCCCCCGCAGCGGATGGTTCGGTGGCCCATCATCTCGATGCCCCTGCCAGAAGGGCTCGGAATCGCCGCCAGCGTCAACTACTTTGGCCCTCTTCCAGTCACGCCTCGAGGTAATACCTATGCATTTCTCTTCCTTGCAGCCAAGCCCACCGCTGAGAGCACGCTTAACATTCTCATCAATCGGCATATTCCCCTTTAAGGATGTCTACACAACATGCTCTCGGACAACGGCCTCCAGTTTTCATCAAAGCTTTCGCATGCCGTCCATCATCTTTTCGGGAACTAGCCACCAGATCGTGCCACCCGAACGGCCACGGTGGGGTGGAACGTGTAAGCCACACGATTGCCCAGGTGCTGATACAGTCGTCGACGTGTTCCAAAACAAATGGGAGGAACAGCTCTCTCATGTCAAATTTAAGTACTACATTCGGTCAGAGCCGCTACGGGTATAGCTCCTGGCGAGGTTCACATGGATCAGCTCTCGCACTTTTCTCTCACGATGTTCGAGCGCGGTGGCGTCACCGGCTACCAGAGCTTGGCCCGCGACCACCTCGCCGACTGTAACTTGGCGATGAACCGCCCGGAGCGCGCGTACGATATCGTCCGCGAACACCACGCCCTCGCCGTTACTCGCGTGAGTCGCCGCATTCCGCCCTTTC
Source organism: Postelsia palmaeformis (assembly GCA_037834295.1). Lineage (NCBI taxonomy): Eukaryota > Phaeophyceae > Laminariales > Laminariaceae > Postelsia > Postelsia palmaeformis. Next base: position 8,020 of record JBBMHQ010075465.1, read on the forward strand.
CGGCGCACTGGGTCCGGCCCCCAAAGTAGTTTTCGGCGGCTGGGTGTGAGTGTACAACACGGCTGCCAGCATCCGTCAGGGCATAAAAACTGACACGGACGCCGAGATCCTCAAGGACAAACTCTCGCTCAACTGGACGGACCTCTACGATATCATCGCAGTTGCCCCCTGCTCCTCAGCGGACACCCCAGACGGATCCCCTGTCGGCGCTAAGCGTTTGTATTTGAATGTGCCCTCCGACGTGCTCGGCACCAATACTCGCTGCCGCGTGTCGGTACAATGCTTTTAGCCCTATACCTACCATCACGAACGTGGCGACATGTCGAAGCATTTTCCCGCGGGGTTGACGCAATATGTGCTCAATCCCTTCTCCAAGAATTCCTCCGCGCACGACGTCACCCAAGATGATGTTTCGATTCCTCTTGAAGGACTCGAAGTGGAGAAGGACATCGGGCACTGATCGGTTCGAGGTCGAAGTGGGGTCATCGCTGTGATGTACGAGACGCAATATTAGACGGGGCTCTCTCGAGGGTCCTGAGAACGGGAAATGTATTTTCAGATCTCTCGCCACCGGATGTTCCGCTACTGGGACAAGCACCGCCAACTCCAACCGCTTGTACCGCTGGATGATATTTTATAGCGGCATGACGGGGCTTCCTTGGAGTGACGGTGGGCGTTTCCTGGCACCCGGCTATCATAGCTGCGTACCGCACGTTGGTTAAATTCGCTGATGAACCACCACCGTTCTTCCCAACGGGGCTTGTGTTTGGCACAAGGGCGACGACGGTCTGCGGTTACTCGAGAATATTAGCGCGAGTATAACGACAGATGGGGTATACTAGGTTCGAGTTGGGGAGGCCCCTGGGCCTATTAAAAAATATTATTTCTCCTGCGCGCTACTTGTAGACTTGAACGGGCACGAGTAAACTCAGCTAGTGCGTCAGCATCGAGCACCCAGCGTAAGATAAATGAAATCTACAGACCCAGCCGTGGATAGCTGAGTACATTGCCGCTGCGTTCGACTGTTTCGGGGTTCGTTCTTGCGTGATTGGGGGGGGGGTTCTTATACTTTCCCGTTAACGTTCTCCGAGCTTTCAGGTCGCTGGGGTTTTCTTTTCGATATGATTTTAGGGCTTTGCCCCTTTCCAGGGCCGGGTTTGCGATGGTCTGTGCGTACTTCGTTCTGCTTACCCCGCCTTGCTCAGGGACGGGTCTGGTCTGGACAGTCGGGGCTCTCAGCTGTGGCACCGGACACGGTCTATGAGTTGTTCGGCCTGGTGTGTTTCTTGTTGGCGTTGTTCGTGCTAGTACTTTCATCGTCCTGCCGACCCCCCCCCCACTAGAGAGCAGGGTACAATGTGGGTAGATTGACTACTCACACCACCTGTGTCACAGGATAGTATGCCGTTTAGGTCCCATCTTTTCGCGTTTCGGTCGATGCATTCTTGGCCCACACTCCCCTTGCGGGTGCTATGGCGACGGGTTCCGTTTGTTTGCGTATTTATCTTGTTCTTCATCGGTAGGCCTTATTTTTTTCATTTTTTATTTTTCTTGGCGCGTCTTGTCGGCTTCGTAGCCTTGCCGTTCAGAGGCGTAGGAGTGGGCTTCGAGGAGCCGCACCTCCGACTCATATATCTAGTTCATACAATCGGGGTTTCCACAGGTTTCCCATGTTTCTGCATATATATATATATACGACTCATCAGAGTGGGCTATAACGGGGTGCCATAGTTAATGACCCAATTGTTGTTGGTAAAAATAGGAAAATATATAGGTTTTTGTGTGTGTACAGCTTCTCTTTTTATATTTTCATAAAATCGACACACGAGCACCTACTCAATAGGCAAACCTGGCCAGGGGTACTCTGTGTTCCGACCGGATTTTACTATCCCTGTATCCCATCTCAGATACGCCTGCCACGGAATGCAAACGCGTCCCCAAAAACAAAATTCAGGTAATTACCTGCCTTTCAAGGTTCTTCAAGGCAAATACTTAAAACACCTACGTACCGGTATCGTATACGCCAGGGGGTTCTCAAATACGTGCTTGCTTCCTCCGCATCGACAGTGCTCATACTCTCGGCGGTGTTCCTCATGGTCTTCGTTGCGAGTGGTCACCGAAGCAGAGCAGAGGCGCGGGGTATTGTTGTAGTATCTCGAAGACCGTGCCTCTGTTCCATTCGGGAAGGCGAACATGCTTTATCAACATCCGCTGCTCCTCGAGCACATATACATACATGTTCTGCTGCTGCGTTGGACGTTATTGTATCCAGGATAATATTGTGAAACTGCTGTTTATAGCTGGTCTGATTTGGTTGATGTGCGTAGGAACTCGTGTGGGATCGAGACCCCCGTGCGACGGAGGGTCTCCGTAAAAATCTGCCTGTGTGCGTCCTCGGGATGGGCGGTGCTCGTTTTCTCAGCGGTGTCCATGCGCTTTGTACTCCAGTATTTTCCGCCAAGCAGACAAGGTGAAGCGCTGTGGTCCAGTGTTGTAATGTCTAGAAGGTCGGGCCTACCATTTGGGAACACGGGGATGATTTTCCAGCAGCCCCTGTCCTTGTAAATATATATACAAATTCTAGCATGATGGGGCATTCTTTCCACAGGAAATAGTACTATTATCGTGGTTTATAGCTGGTCTGATTAGGTTCATGTCACGGTATTCATGGTATACCGTTTCCTCCATGTTTTCGAGGAGGCGTGCTTTTTCGATCAGGTCCATGTCACGGTATTTATCGTATCATGTTCTCTCTCTGTTCTCGAGGAGGCGTGTTTCTGACGAAACGCGCCAAACAAATAACATACACAACCCGCCTGCTTTCAGAACCGCCTGAGAACCAGGGAAGTGGGAATAATCAAGACAATACATCAAACTATGTGAGTAACTGCACGCGTCTAGCTCGATCTGCATTGCACTGGTCGGGCCTGTCCCATGCTACCCGTTTTGGTATCCCGATAACCATCCGATATCCAAGCACACCATCAAATTCATGTAGGAATGAAAATTTGTATGGTATGACACTCCCCACCGCGGAGCGCCACACTCCAACAAAGGGTCGACCCCCCCGCCTCCCTGCCGCGAAAGGGATGCGGAGTCACTGGTTGGATTACTAAGCCAAGCTACAAGTGAGGAGCCCCCCTCCCCCCCGGCATATATTTGTATTGCTTAACACAGAACTGGTGGTAGCGTGGCTTCATATATATGTATTTCGCAGAACCCGTGAGATGTCACGACATCCCTTCTTGTCCTATGTAGGGCCTGAATGCACTTACTTGCCTTTCAGGCACACGCTGCAGACGCTGTCAGGCCTGTTCAATACTTATTGTTGTATGTAATGCGCTTTCCAAAAAAGCTGTGTTCGCAGCCGGAACGCATGCTACGGTGACCGCAGAGGTAGACCTACGATTTCCTCAAGCCCCACACTTTACGAGCTTTGCGTACCCCACTTCAAAGCTGTTCGTACTGAAATCTAAAAAGTAGAAAGTGACGAACGATCGCACAGCCTGCATACAACAACAGGTATGTCACGAACAATAATGCAAAACACAAACGATGTGTCAGTACTTTTGGTCTAAGGAGCCCGGCCGGTCAAAAACAAAGTGGTCAAAGACTGCCTCTTACGCAGCAGCGGGGCCTGTATAAGACGGTCCGAGGCAACGAACGCCTGACCGTCTTATCCAGAGTCCGCCTTATCCCTTGTAGGGTCGACATAGGGCGACCAGGGTGGTTGATTGCCCTGCATGCCGAGCGAATAGGGCGCATATTTAGTGTACATTCCAATCCATGTGCTCCTGACCTAACAGACTACCCAGAGTGCCACACCGAGAGGATGCTACTTGTGTTCGGATACTTGTGTTCGCTAAAGGAAAGTGTAGCTTTCCATCAGTGTGTGTGTTCTTCACATTAAACCGTTGTTTCTATATAGGTAGCCGGCGACATCCAGCACAACCAGTGTCCTTGCCGATTCTTCAATCCTAGCAGAGATTCAAGTTTTGTTGTCACAAAGCTACACCACAGAAATGCTACGTTGCCACGTATGAAAGAAAAACCAACAATAGGAAAAACAAACTGTCGTGCCCCCCCCCCGCCCGTAAGCCATGTGACAAGCTGAGAAAAAAAAGAGGATGGGAGAAAAAAAAACACCACTATTAATACTACTTGTATGCAGAGTAGGACACAGAACCAATAGAAGATAACGAAGGGGAAATAACAAACAGGCGAATAAAGCACAACACACCACCCTTCAGGTAGCGGCAGAGGTTTGTCGTACGAGGGGCACAGCCAGGTTCTCCCTGCTAGTCCGCCTGGTACCTTGCTACCC